>PVJS01014666.1:0-40040 GCA_004027185.1 Glis glis | reverse complement strand
CCTCTTCCGCGCCACCTATTGTCCTCCCGGTCCCTCCTCCTCCCCACCCCACACCCGCGGCCCAACCCCCTCCTCCGCCGCCCTCTTCCGCGCAGTCTCTCATCCTCCCGGTCCCTCCTCCTCCTAGGAGGTCAGGGGTGTCCAGGAGCCCTGCTTGGAGGGTGGGAGTGCTCGGAGCAGGGGTGCTGTTTCAGAAAGCCCAGCCCACATGCGTGCCCCATACTGGTGCAGGCCTCTGCCACACATCTCAACCATCAAAATCTGTGGGCCTTAAATATGCCCACTGTTGGCCTGACAGTGGGTCAGAGCAGTAATTTAAATTGAGAAGAGCCAGGAGTGGTGGTGCGCCTCTGATCCCAGTACTTGGGAGGCTGATACAGGATGATCGAAGGCTTGAGGCCAGCCTCAGCAACCTTTTGAGGCCCTCAGCAACTTAGTGAGACCCTGTTTCAAAATGAAAAAATAAAATAGGGCTAGGGGTAGACAGGAGGATGGAAAGTTTGAGGCTAGCCTGGGCCACTTAGTGAGAGCCTCAGCAACTTAGACCCTGTTTCAAAATAAAAAGTTAAAAAATAACTGGTGTGGTGGCGCATGCTTGTAATCCTAGTACTTGGGAGGCGGAGACCGGAGGATCCGGGTTCGCGGCCAGCCTCAGCTACTTAGTGAGGCCCTCCGCAACTTCGTGAGACCCGGTTTCAAAATAAAGAATAAAAAATAGGGCCGGGGGTGTAGCTCAGAGGTAGAACGCCCCTGGGTTCAATCCCTGGTACCGCAAAAAAAAAAAAAAGTCTGGGGTGTATCTCTGAGGTAGAATGCCCACCCTGGGTTCAATACCCAGTGTCCAAACAAAACCACCCTAATTCCCGTGACTGCATGGGGTGGACGGGCCACTGGGAGACGTGAAGCCGAGGGAACTGGCAGGAAGGGCCAGTCCTGTGAATGTGCCAGTTCCCTGCTAAAGCCAACACCATGGTGCTTGATAATTTAATTCCTTGTCACTCTGAGGCTGTGAGAACTGGGAGAAAGATGTAATGATACAGGGCAAAGAGGTGGGGGTAATTGGATGAAGCAAAGTTGGGAGGAGGAGGAAGAGGACAAGGAGGAGGAGGAAAAGGAAGAGGAGGAGGAGGAAGAGGAGGAGGAGGAGGAGGAGGAGGAGGAGGAGGAAGAGGAGGAGGAGGAAGAGAAGGAGGAGGAGGAAGAGGAGGAGGAGGAGGAGGAGGAGGAGGAGGAGGAGGAGGGAACAGAGGCCAGGGAAGGAAAAGGAATGCTTTTAAGGTAACCTACAGTTCATCCAGGCCGCACTGCACTGGGTCCTTTCAGATCCTGCTTCCTCTTTCACTCTTCAAACAATCCTGGGCGAACGGCCCCACTTTATAGGTATGGAAACAGAGCTGGAGAAGGCCCCCACGTCTCTCACACTCATGCGGGCAGAAAGGGGAAGAGAATCAAGTCTGTTCCTCTTCTGTGGACGTGGGGAGTGTTCCAGGTGCAGATACAACTGGATCTCCAAAGGTGAGGCAGATCAGAGAACGGAGAAGGTGGAGGCCTGGGGAGGTGCCAGGCTCTGCGCGTGCCAGGCCGGAGTGAGCAGGGCAGGAGCCAGTGTTTGCTTTGTCAACCACGACACAGGTACTAGAAAAGTGATCTGGCTCAGCATGATGGCAAGCGCGCCAACATGTATGCAATTGCTTATGTAACCTTCAGCTTACATGTCAGTAACTCAAACCCCAGAGATACAGAGGAGCTAAAGAAATTATAAAACACACTTAGGGCCTTTTTAAAAATTACTTTGAATGGTGCGTTGTAATTATACAACATAGTGAGGTTCACAACGAGACAAACATACATGTGCACACCACTCGGTGTGTTTCCTTCCGATCCCCCCCACTCCCCTTACCCTCCCCATACATGATAGTGAGACTGGTAGGGGTACCTTCATATATGGACAGAGCATTATTTGAACTGTGTTCTTCATCAGTTTTTCTTTTCTCTCCCCTCACCTGCCTCCTCCCACCCCCTTCCACGATTCTACTGGTCTCTCTCCTCATTTATCTGAAGTCCCATTTGTTTCCTATTTTCTTTTCTTTTTTTGTGTGTGTGGTACAGGGGGGGGGTGGAACCCAGGGGCATTTTGCCTCCAAGCTACATCCCCAGCTCTATATTTTACTCTTTATTTTGAAACAGGGTCTCACTCAGTTGCAGAGGGCCTCACTAAGTAGCTGAGGCTGGCGGTGAACCTGTGATCCTCCTGTCTCAGCCTCCCAAGTACTGGGATTACAAGCGTGTGCCACCACGCCCGGTTTGTTTCCTATTTTCTCTACTTTCCACGTATGAGAGAAAACATATGATCCTTGACTTTCTGAGATTGGCTGATCTCACCTAGAATAATATCATCTAGTTCTATTTATTTTCCTGAAAATGACATAATTTTGTTCTTTATGACTGAGCAGAATTCTATTGTGTGTATAGACCACATTTTCTTTATGCATTCATCTGTTGACGGGCATCTAGGTTGGTTCCATAATTTGGCTATTGTGAATTATGTTGTTATAAACGTGGATGTGCATGTATCACTCTAGTATTCTGCCTTTGATTCTTTGGAAAGATTTCAAGAAGTGTGATAGCTGGTCATTTGGTGATTCTATCCCTAGTCTTTGGAGGAGCCTCCATACTGGACTCCATAGCAGCTGGACTAATTTGCAATGCCACCAGCAGTGTAGAAGAGTTCCCATTTCCCCACATCCTCGCCAGCATTTACCGTTGCTTGTGTTCTTGATGATCGCCGTTCTCACTGGAGTGAGATGGAATCTCAGTGTAGTTTTGATTTGCATCTCCCTGATTGCTAATGCTGTTGAACTTTTTTTCATCCATCTCTTGGCCGTTTGTATACCTTCTTTTGAGAAATATCTATTCAGTTCAATTGCCCATTTTTAATTGGGTTATGTGTTTTTTTAGCATTAACTTTTTTAAGTCCTTTATATATCCCAGACATTATTCTTCTATCAGAGGATTAGCTGGCAAAGATCCTCTCCCATTCTGTGGGCTCTCTCTTCAGACTCCTAATGGTTTCCTTTGCTGAGCAGAAGCTTTTCAACTTGATGAAATCTCATTTTCATGTTGATACTTTCAAAAGGACCAAATTAGTGCAGGGAACAATTTTTAATATACTTTTGTTGGTGCATTGTAATTATACATCATAAGGAAGTTCACAGCGATATAAACATGCATGTACCAGCACTTGGTGTGTCTCCTCTGGATCCCACCCCGCCCCTCCTCCTCCCCCATACGTGTTGCTGAAATTGATATTGAGAACTTCTTTTTTAAATGATATGATCAGTAGTAGGAATGGAGATTCTGTCCTGAAGGAGTTTATTAAAACAAACCAAGCAAGCACTGTTACAAAACACTCCTCGTGGCTGTGGAGACATCTGGGGCCTCTGAGCAGATTTCTTAAGCAGTCCGAATGCTCAACCTTTAGTCCGACATTCTTCATGGCCTGGATAAATACACGCTTTGTCCCTTACCAAATTTGAATTTCTCCTCACGAAAACAGGAGAGGGTAGAATAAAGGACTTTATTGTCAGCCAGCTCTCTTGTATTTAAGACTCGGAGACAGGACTCTGGGGCTCATTGCTCCTTGGCTGAATGTGGAGAGGCAGCATCCGGAACGTGCTGGAAAGGCCTTCTCTGCATGCTGCAGCTGGAGTATGGAGTGCGGGCCAGGAATTGGTCTGGAACCAGCTCCAAACACTGCCCTCTTGTGAAATGGCACATGACACAGGCTTGCTCACATCCCGAGCACGTCCCTGAGCACGGGGTCCCCACAGCACTGGCCCTCCTTTCTGCAGCGGGCCTGGTCTGGGGGACTTCCTCCTGCTCCCTCACTTCCTCTGCTACATCTGAAGGCCTGTGTCCACTTCCCTTCCAGTTCCGCCCTGGAGGTTTGGGCAAAGGCAGAAGTCCCGTTCTTCTTCCCTCTTTCAGTTCCTGCTGCCACGCCTTGCGTACACGCGCTGAAGGCCTGAGCCGAGGGGGCACTGGCCCCTCTCCCCTGCTGTCCCAGTGGACTGGGCAGTCCGGACAGAGGCGCAGGGGAACTTGGGTGGGGTCTACAGCTTGGAAGTGGGTGGGGTCTGCAGCTTGGAAGTAACTAAGTGTGTTAAACATTTTTAACTGACATATCGCACATATTAATGGGATATAGTGTGATCATTTGGTGCAGATATACAATGTGAAATGACGAACTATAATGACCATCATCAAAAAGACAAAAGCAACAAATGCTGGCAAGGATAGAGATAAAGGAGAACTCCCAGGCTATTTGTGGGAGTATAACTTGGTACAGTCAGTATGGAGAACAATATGGAGGTTCCTCAAAAAAAAAAAAACTAAGAACAGAACTACCATGTGGTCTAGCTAGCCCATCACGAGGTTTCTATTCAACATGGAATTTACCGGAAAAACCCACCCTGAGCAGAGCCGGGAACTTGTCAACTGGAGGGACAAGCTCTTTGCTTTCCTTTGGGCCACTCTGCCCTGCGTGTGCTTCCTTGGAAAAGGATCTCAGAGAAGAGGTGAGGGAGCGATGCGATGCCAGGAAACACTTGACCTGGAGTCGCTAAGAGTCATCTCACTGGTTAGACGGAGTGTGGCGAAGGCAGAGATGCCAAGAAGTCAGGGCGCAGACGCCGCCTGCAGCGCAGGGGCTCAGAACCCACCAGGAGTGGAAGCAAGTCAGGGCAGGACACAGTGTCTGACGAGGGAGCTTGTTATGATGCAGGTTTTGGTTCTGTAGTTTGGGGTGGCGCCGGCGATTCTGCGCTTCTGACAAGCTCCCAGGTGGTGCTAATGCGGCGGACCACTCTGAGTGCCAAGGCTGCAGACAGCAGGCCCTGGCCGAGCAGCAAGCTCTGCGTGAGTGACATCACTCAGTCTGTTCCTCTGACAGGGAGGCTGGCATGCTTCCTGTTGGGAGGATTACAGGTTCCTTGTTCGCTAATCTGATACTTATGTGCAAAGGTAAACAGAAGCCTGTGTCTGGAATTCTCTTCCTGGGGATTAAATGCACACTCGCCAGCATTTCAGCTAGTGCCTGGCATGAGCACAAACGGAACCTGTTCAAACCCTCCACGACACAAAACATATACATACATTTACAGAACAGCATGAAGACAATGCACTTAAACTGGTCATTACGGAGGGCTCTGGTGTGCTCCGTTAAATGCAGCGATCCGAGCTGTGTGTTGGAAATGCACCGAGGAAGACAATTCACAGTAACCGAGTAAACCCTTTACTAATGTACACTAGTGAGCCAATCTCATAGTTTTAGATTCTTAGCCAAAGCTAACGTTTTAGTTATGTTTCTGCACTGGCTATTTGTAGCTTTAATGTTTAATTTTAAGGGGCTGTCTAGTATTTGAACTGTCTTCCTCTCTGAGACCCTTCCCACTTTGTGTGTGTGTGTATGTGTGTGGTACTGGGGATTGAACCCAGAGGCATTCTACCTCCGAGCTACACTCCCAGCCCTCTTGTGTGTGTGTGTGTGTGTGTGTGTGTGTGTGTGTGTGTGTGTGTGGTACTGGGGATAGAGTCTCACTAGGTTGTTGAGAGTCTAAGTCATGGAGGCTGATCTTGAACCCGCACTCTGCCTGTTTCAGTCTCCCAAGTACTGGGATCACAGGCATGCGCCACCACATCTGGCACCCACCTTTTTTTTGTTTTGTTTTGTTTTCTGATGGTGCTGGGGACTGAACCCAGGGCCCTGAGTGTGCTGAATATGTGCTCTACCACTGAGCTGGATTCCTGGCCCTTTACCTTCTTTTGTGATAAAGGATGCTACTTTTTTTTCCCCATTGTCTACCTCTAACTGCTGATTCAAGAACTTCTGGGATTTCTGATCATTTTCAGTAAAATAACATTATAGCCATTATAATTACAACACAAGTACAGGCCACTGGGTGTGTGACTCCTAGAGAATTATTTATGAGGGCATATTACAGAATCTAACAAGTATCTTTTCCAGCCAAGGGCAAATTTTCTGAAGACCATGGGTCCTCAGGGCGTGGCTCCTGATACACCAGGCTCAGGATGGTGCCCACCAGAGGACTTTAACCCATGTCTTTAACTGCAGCCTCTGCCTGCATCCAGTGATAGGAGACAGAGCCCCGCTCTCCAAGTTGGCTGTTGGCATCTTGGTCATTCATCAGGATTTTATTTGCATCAAATCATGATGATGTTCTCTGATGTAGGACCAGGCCTGTGCTGGTGACAATTCCTTGCTCGCTGGCATTCTCAAATAGATGCCGCAGAAGTGCCCGGCGAGGTTAGGGCTAGCAAACAAAAGGGGAGAGGGAGTGCGTGGACATACGCTGTGTGGGTTTAGTTCCCAGCTCTGCGCACTGGTGCACGGGTGGCAGAGACGGTAGTGGCAGCCCAGGCCAAATGTTGCAGTGACGGTGAATGGCTAGTCACCACTGACCGCAACATAGGCACAAGTAGAAAGTTTACCTGGCACTTGCTTGCATGAAAAGAAAAATTGGGAGCCAGGTGAGGTGGCGCATGCTTGTAATCCCAGTACTTGGGAGGCCGAGACCGGAGGATCCTGGTTCGCGTCCAGCCTCAGCTACTTAGTGAGGCCCTCCACAACTTAGTGAGACCCTGTTTCAAAATAAAGAATAAAAAATAGGGCTGGAGTGTAGCTCAGAGGTAGAATGCCCCTGGGTTCAATCCTCAGTACTGCAAAAACAAAACAAAACAAAACAAAACAAAACAAAATTAGGAAGCAAATACCTTTAATGCCAGAATCCAACACAGTTCCTCCATTGCTTGAAGAGGCCACTGAAGTCATTTCAGAAATGTCCCCCAACCTTGGTTTAATGAATGGTTTAGGAAATGCCAACTGGACACCAAGTGAAAGTTACGTGAAGTCCCACGCGCATGCAGAACTACACACACACACACACACACACACACACACGCCCTCACTGAAGGCCGGGTGGCCTGGGCCTCCACTGGGAGGTAGGCTGTTTCTCTGTGGCCTCTTTCATATCCGTTCCATATGGAGCCCTGAATCAGAGGCTTAGGCAATACGATTGCTGTCTTTTAGAGAGCGCCAAGGTCCCCGGACAAGCTTGGTTTGTCTGAATAAGGAAACGGAGCAAGCTGGAAGCTCTGAAACACTATGGGAGTTTTGAGATTTATCTTTGTCAGAAGCTGATGGGCAGGGGCATCGTGCGGTTTTCAAAATTCAGGGCTTCTTTTTTACATATAATGCCGTTGGTGTATTGTAATTACACATCATATCGTGAGATTCAAAGTGCTACATGCACACAGTGCTTGGTGTGCTTCCCCCTCATCCCACCCCGCTTCCCCCTCCTCCCTCCCGTACCTTCATATGTGGACACGGCGTTATGTGAACTGTTTCCTTCCTCGAGCCTCCTTTCCCCCTCCCCTCCTCCCTCCCACGATTCTACTGGTCTCTCTCCTTGTCACCATGAAGCCCCTTTCTTTCCTTTTTTTCTCTCTAGCGTCCACGTCTTTGAGGAAACATACGATTTTGCCCTTGACTTTCTGAGACTGGCTGATCTGATCTCACTTAGCGTAATGTTCTTAAGTTCCATCCATCTTCCTACAAACAACATAAAAAAAAAAACCAGGGCTTCTTATAGCCAGCTGTCCCAAGACCTAGCCTGCACCCCACATTGATCATTTATGACATCTAATCGGACTCCAGTTGCGGCTTGGCCCTTGACTGGGGATCCCAGCACCCGAGCAAGCCGGGGAAGTCATAAACCCAGCCTTTGATTTCAGCAGGGACTGGGCCACCCAGGCACTGGAACAGTGGGAAACAGCGTCCCCTGCATATCTCTGTGTGTCCCAGAAAGTTGGCATCCTTGACGGAGCATCTAATGACACCGGGAACTGGGAGCCTGGGACAGGGTGTGGCCGAGGTGAGCGGCACCTTCCCTCTTTGCAATTTCATTTCCGTTAATTTTATTTGTGACCTGGCTTATGCTTAGGTGACTTAAATCAGAACTTTAAATCCTTCGCATCAACAGTGCTGCTATTGTGTTCTTGTTCTTGCACCTGGCAACAGTACGCATTTTCTCCGGGTTTCATTTCTCTGAATTCTCCTTCTTTTCCCTTTTTATTCCACTCTCCTTATTGCTCAGGTCCTCGGAGGAGAAGAAAAGCCACAGCATACAGCGGCAGCAGAGGATTACCGGGGTATGTGGGGCATACCTCACAACAGCTGAGCCTTTGTGTGCGCTGGTGACACGGGGGCAAAGTCCCCTGAGCCACACGGATAGGAACAGAGATTACAGAGAAGAAAAAATGGAAACGACTTCAGCACTGAAAGAAATGATTCAAAACACACTGGCTGTTTGGGGAACAGAATATTTTCTGCCAGGTCACATCTCTGAACTCGTGGTGAAGTCCCCAAGGGAGGAGACCTGTCTGGAATTGCCAGAGTGTGTCCCACACGGGCCGTTCTCAGTAGAGTCTGCTGCTCAAGCAGACACACGTGACATGGCGTTTCAACTGTCAGAGGCTCTGTTTTCTCTTTCTTTTTTTTTTTTTTTTTTTTTTTGCTGGGCTGAGGGCTGGGGAGAGTGCTGGGAATGGAACTCAGGGCCTCCTGTGTGCTGAGCACACACTCTATTGCTGAGCTACAACCCTAGCTTATTTTTTAAAAGTGTTGTAAAGGCGAGTGCAAGATAATAGAGGAGCGCCACACTCCGAGACATCAAATTAGGAGTCTTTATTGCAAAAGCCGGTGACCACGAGTGGACTAATGTCCCAAGGAACTTGTGGCCCCGATTACAGTTGTGGGCAACTATTTAAAGGCAAAAACCATGTCCTGTTTCAAACTAGAAAAAAAAAGGGGGGGGGATGGAGACTAGCAGAGCATAGTACAAGAGCCAAAACTAGTGGTTTAAAGTTAATCTTGGGGAATAATCAGGGGAGGTGTTTCTGAGGGTGGAGTGTTCCTGCAATTCTCGGAATGGGGGTGGAGGGTCAGCACGAACCGATCATGACCACAGAATAGAGGTATGGAAACAAAATGGAGTCAGTGCTGCTCTAGTTCAAAAGATGCTACTCATTATCTGTTATGGTTTGTGTTGGGAATGTTCCCTAGAAGGCTCATGTATTGAAAGCATGTCCCCAGCTTGACAATATTTAGAGGTGAGATAATTGAATCAGGGCTCTAATCTCATCAGCGGATAAATCCACCAGAGGATTAATAATTTGAATGGATTTACTGGGTGGTAATTTAGGCAGGTGGGACATGGCTAGAGGAGGTAGGTCACTGGGGGGTATGACCTTGGGGACTATATCTGGTCGCTTCCTGTCTCTCTCTCTGCTTCTGGCACCATTAAGTTGAGCTCAGCTTTCAGGGCTTCTGATAGCCAGCTGTAAGCCATGCTGGGTGACAGCGACACCTGCCTCGGAGTCAGCCAGCTATGGACTGTACCCGGAAACCATGAGCCAAGTCAACTTTTCCTCCTCTATGTTCTTTGTGTCAGGTGTTTTGGTCACAGCGGCAGAAAAGTGGAGCAAAACATTATTATATTCGTACTGATTTCTCTCAGGCCTTCCCAGAACTGCATGACAAGGGTCAGGGCTCCCTGTGCCGTAGCTTTATATTCACGGCCAGCTCCCTGACCTGTGTCAATCAAAGGATACCTCTAGCAGATGCTGCTGCTGCGCCAGCCAAATCCCCTTACTGGGCTGATGCATCTGTCCCCAGCTTGCATGTGCGCTCTCCAGAGACATGGGCTTTGACTGGGGGAGCTGCTTCCAGAACAGCCTGAGAGATGAGGCTCGGCCTCCCCAGGGCAGCCCTTGCTAGTGACTGTCTGGGGCTCGGGGCACCTGCGTGGAATCTGGGACCAGACTCACCCCTCCCTTGGCTATATCCCGGTCCTTCCTCACCTTCTTTACTACTATGGAAGTTTCTCCCAAGAATACTCCTTCGGTGGGTCCTTTGCCCAAGGGTCCCGTGTTAGGCTCCATTCTAGTGAGTGTGACCCAAGTCTCCGCTGTGAACACGGTGGGCAGTGCATGTGACATGCCACGGTCCTTCACACTTCAGAATGGCGCAAGACGCAGATGGGCCTCCGTGAAAACAAAAGGGACAAGGTGCCATGTTCAAGCTGATGTTTGCCACTTGTTCCGTGACATTAAGAAAGCAAATATTACGAATAACTGAAGGAAAGACATATTGCCACCCTCGTTATGTTGGGAAAGAGAAAACTGATGATGCACTGGAAGGAATGCTGGTTTTTCCTCCTAACCTGGGTGAATGTTTTTAGTAATGGAGGAATCCTCCTGGGGCCTCAGGGAAGACACCCTGCAGGCGTTGACCTTCATTATCATCCCTATGTGTGACCCTGGATTCCAGATGGATGCTCCCAGGACCAAGATAGCTACAGGCCGGAGGTGGAGCCCCTCGGCTCCTCCCACCTGATACTCCCTCCCCTGCAGCTCATCTCAGCTATGCTCAGGGTGTCCTACAGTGAAGCCACACACCCCACTGCCTAGGGGTGTCGTCACTGAGCACCCCACAGACACTACCGATGTGGCATACCCAATGTTAAGTGCATCCCTTCAGTCCACAGACCAGCCCCTCGACTGTCCCCATCTCAGTTTATGCTGCTGTTATTCTCCACGGTCCTGATCGTAGACATCGGTGTGACCACCAGACAAATTGTTTAATCCTTCAATATCTGTTTCTTCCTTTGCAAAATAGGATTCACCACAATACCCTGTAGGAACAAGTTATGACTAACTGTGAGATACTGTGTAATAAGCAACTACACGATCTATCGGCATGTGGAAATGACCGTTGATAGTGCACACACCCGCAGTGGACATGCACAGGGTGGAGTGGGATTGCGAGGGCTGGATTGGCTCCACGTGTCTTGTATCCTTCTCCAGGGACCTGCTGGCCTAGTTTTCCATATTCTCCTGTGGCATGGCAAAGACAGATGCATAAAAAGCAAGCTAAATCGAAGCCTTCAGTGACTTCCAATTGTCCTGAACTTACAACTCTAATTAGTACTTGCTTGATATATAAAACATACCAAACTGCCACGACAGTCCTCGCGCCTTCTGTCTCTACGATGCATCCTGCGGTATGGACCATACCGCAGCTAGAAATTCCCTTGCAATTCCATGCACACATGGTCCTCACTCTCCCAGATCCTTTGGAAGACTGATTCTCTGGGGCAGCTTGATGGTTTCTGATGATACTTGTCCTTTGGAAAGAGGATGAAAGCTGGTGATGACAAGATGCATGGGAGAACAAGGCAAGAAAACAGATTAGAGAAGTTAAAAATTCAGTAGGAAAGAATTCAAGAAAAAGAGGGTTTTATTTGAAGTAGAAGAAGAAGGAGGAGGAGGAGGAGGGGGAGAAGGAGGGATGGGGAGGGAGGGGGAGAGGGAGGAGGGAGGAGGAGGAGAAGAAGAAGAAGGTGTTTTTCAAATTAGGAGACACAGCGTTTGGCACACAAAGAAAGTGTTCTCTGAAGGAACACGGGCAGGGCTGGCTTCCACAGAGAACATTCCTGCCCAGGTCCCGCTCTGTCAGTGTAAATGAAGGATCCAGGGGTGGGAAGAAGCACTCACTCCTGATTGGCTTGTTGGTCAGGTCCAGGCAGCAAAAGGCTTTCTGGGGCCTGTTTATCTTAGTATTTGAAACAGGAACATGTTCGGACAAGGGCTGAATGTTCAGTTTGTGGTTCTCCCAGGAACAGAGAGTACATGTGTGACCCCATAGTCAGCAAATGGCTATGATGCTTCCTCTTGAAGTTAGGCACCTTTTACCACTTGAGACCCTTCTGGGACTTTCAACTTTTCTTAAAGTTCATAAGAAGAAAAGAGTCTAAGTGTGGGATGGAAGTATAAACAGCAAGAGAACCCACACAGTCTATGGACTGAGGACGCCCCAGTCCTGTGTCTCTGCTGTGGGAGGTGTTTAAAACAGTGTGCAAGTATTAGTTATCTGTTGTTACATAAGACCCCCCCCCCCCAGGAAAACCCCAAAACTCAGTGGCTTAAAATAGCAAGGTGTGTTGTTTCTCACAGTTCCATAGTTATCTGGGTGGCTCCCCTGCTGGGGTCTCCTGAACCCACTCACATGGCTGCATTCAGGCAGAGGGCAGGCCAGGGAATGGGCTCAGCAAGGGCATTCCATGCAGGCTGCCCTCCTCAGGAGGCTAGATGACACTTCTCTATATTCCAAGAACCCATCTCACGAATCCTACTCCGACAAGTAAGCCTGGCTTCGGCCATCGCAAGCATCACTTTCTCTGATATCTCTTTGGAGAAAGCAGGTCGCATGGCCAAGCCCAGAGCCAGAGTGGGTGGAGTCTCACATAGTGTGGACGTCGAAGACCTGACGCCCTGGGGGCCATCAACCTGCAACATCGTATGTGAATTCAGGGAAGAATTCATGAACTTGAACCATTCTGGCTGCAGAAAAAATAGTTTTTTAAAAATAATTTTTACCTGCAATCCTAGTACTTGGGACACAGAGACAGGAGGATCTCAGGTTCTAGGTCAGCCTCAGCAACTCAGCGAGGCCCTCAACAACTAAGTGAGACCTTGTTTCAAAATAATAAATAAAATAGGAGCGGGGGTATAGCTCAGAGGCAGCAATATATAAATAAATACTTTTAGCCGGGCGTGGTGGCGCACGCTTGTAATCCCAGTATTTGGGAGGCGGAGACCGGAGGATCTGGGTTCACGGCCAGCCTCAGCTACTTAGTGAGGCCCTCCGCAACTTCGTGAGACCCAGTTTCAAAATAAAGTATAAAAAATAGGGCTGGGGGTGTAGCTCGGAGGTAAAATGCCCCTGGGTTCAATCCCCGGTACCGCCAAAAAAAAAAATAAATAAATAAATACTTTTGTTGGTATAATGTAACTATACATCATAGTGAGATTCAAAGTAATACAAATATACATGCACATATCACTTGGTGTATTAGAAAATGTAGTTTTTAAAGACTGTTCTTGTAGGAGAATCGGGCTTCCCCTAATACCTGGACAGAGAAGATCAGGTATCCTCGGTCATGGTTCGAGGGGTGAAGGATATGTAATGCCCGCATCTCCGTTGCGCTGGGGCAGTGGGATAGGTTGCCAAGAGACCAAAGAAAGTATGTGGAGGCAGCATGTGAGCTCAAGGCTTATTGAAAACTGCACATGGGGAGGTCCACTGGCAATCGGCTCTACAGATGGCACATCTGTCCCTTACAGTGCTTTCCAAGTGACACCTTCACCCCCCATGACATTATTCTAGAAAACTGAGTTACCACCTCTCACAGTGCCTTGTCCAGTGGTGGCTAGCTGGACACGTGGCACTTACCCTCTGCACGGTGCCCTCAATTCTGCACCAGTTGCTGCAGGGAGAGGAGTTTTATTAGTGAGGCTGCAGAAGCAGTGGCGTCACTACTTACCTGGCTTTGTCCGTTGTGTGACCACATCCCGAGGAACTGGCGTGCGTGAAAGAAAGCAGATTCTCTACCGATAACTTCAGTTGTCTTGATTTCCAGCGTGCGTGGGAGAAGGCCAGGAGTCCTTTGAGACAGTTCTCTAGACTTCTGGCCCAGACTCGCTCTCGCTGTTCCCTGCACGTGGCCAGGTTCTCGCGAGGTTCTTCAGGGATGTGTTGTTTTACTGTTCTCCTTTTCTCCAACGATGACACAGGAAGGAACTGAAGCCAGCAGTCAAGAGAGCTGAGCTGCGTTGTCTCCTCTCTTCAGTGTGTGATCTGGGCCCAGGGCTCCCTCCGGATAGGCTTAGAGAATTCTAAAGTATCGAAGAAGACAATCAAACGGAAATGGGGTGAATCAATCTGGGAACTTCACCAAGTCCTGCCTCTACTATTTCTCTTAGGCATCACATTATAAAAACTAAAAATGGATTCCAATGCACTTAATTATTCCGCATTTTCTTATCTACAAGGATAGCCCTATCGTGGCCTATCTTCTCATTCTGTTTAAGTCCATTTTGTGTGACTATAACAGAATGCCTCATTCTGAGTAACATAAAAAGGAGTTTTATTTGACTCATGCTTGTCATGGTTGGACTGTCCCAGCAGCACAGCACCAGTGTCCTGGTGAGGGCCCCCTGGGCTGTGTTATGATAGAGCAGAGGAAGAAACAGAATTGTTTCCTGCAGAAGAGGCCAAGTATATTGAGATGTCTTCGCTTTGTAATAACAGGCTCTCCTGGGAACCAGTCCACCCTGCAGGCCTCACCCACTCCTGGAGACCAACATTAATCCCTTCCAAGGGTGGAGTCCCCATGACTCAATTACTTTCCACTAGACCTGCCTTTTCAAGATCCACCAGCTCTCCACCTTCCCATGACAGGGACCAAACTTCCAGCACACTAACCTTTGGAGAACAAATCCCTTGTGAACCATACCCTGTTCCCTTTTGCCTGTTTTTCCACATTTTGTTTTTAGGTGTAGGGCATGATTTGGGAATGAGAGCTGGGATGATCCTCTTTGCCTGTGTGTTATAAAGATGTGAGGTTTGGTGGTAGGCATACCTGTTGTGCTTCGCATACACCATAGGGACTGCTCACACGTGCATGGGAATTCTCAGAAGCTGTCCTGCGTCTTCATGATACAGGCACCAGTTAGGATTTGCCAAAAGGAAACATTTAAAGCTCCTGATCCTTGTCTTTATAATAACCACCTTAATTATGGTACGCAGGTTGTTAAAAAGATACCAAAATGCTCATTTGGAAAACATTTCAGAAAGCGCAGCGTGGGAAGCGGGCTAAGACACGCGCTCTTCTTTGCTGCACGGCAGGAAGTCTGGCCGGCTCGGTGCTGACAGCAAGACCTTCCCTCTCAGGCGCGTGGCTCCGTGGACAGGCTGCAGTCCGGGGCTGCCCTGGCTTGGCTCTCCCTTTATGCTGCATCCCTGGCTGAAGAGGACGGGGCTCTGGGACAGGTGCTTCTCGCGCAGCTCAGAGGCGAGCAGGAGAAACAGCAGAATCCCGCGTACCAAGCTAGCCTCTGCCGCTGTCACCCGCCTCGACATCCAGTACCCAGGCAAGTTGCAGCGCCAGGTCCACGGGCCACGGGACTGGGGAGGATGCTCAACGTTCCCAGAGAGATATCCTGTCAGGCCACGTGGCCGAGGGCAAGGGAGACAATCGTCCATTCATCCTACTAGACCTTCCGTAAAAAAACACGTCTCCTCTGGCTGGGCTGCGCCCTGCACGTGGGCTCCTGGAAAGCCTGTGGATTTCATGCCGGCCAAACCATGGCCCGCTTGTCTCCACTTCCTCTGTGTTACCCTGGGGTGTCTGGAGAACCATGGATCCTAGGCAGGGGTCCTTCAGCAGCGATGGCTTCCCTTCTCGGGCCTCAGCTTCCTTCTCCATCAAAATGAACAGTCATGGGCTAGCAGAGTCCTTTCCAGGCCAAATTTTGTGATTCTTTAATTGCTGAGTTATTCATGATGACTAATGTCATCCTTATGTCCCGGCCCAACAGCCATGGACCAGGTGGCCACCAGAATCACAGCGGAATCCTGGCATGGGCGTGTGTGCATGGAGGAGGGTGTTCTGGAGAGAACCCAGGAGCAAACAGAACAGGGCCAGGCTGGGAAACGACGGTGACACCGTGCACCGGCAAAGGGAGGGCAGGATGGGCGAGGTGTGGGGCAAGGTGGCGGCTCCTTGCGACGACACAGTGTGCCAGAAGGGAGGACCCTTCTTTCTCAGCCCCTCTCCCCCTACACCACCTGTACCGCCGCCATAGTCCCTCTCACCCCCAAACCTCCGTCACCCTGCCCCGTGGGAAAATAAAGGGTGTGGACACGGGTCCCTAATGATTAGCTGGCTTAAGTTCCCTAATTAGCCAGCTTGGCTCTCTGCTCCAAACACCCATGCGATGTTGAGAAAGCTGTGAACTGCGCGCTGATCTCTCAACCGTCTAAGCCAATGGGCTGTGGAGGCAGGTGGGACGGGGATTGTCAGACAATAGGCGGGCATCCTCCCTTTTTTCAAACTTACAGAGAATGGCGAGAATACTCCAAAGAGCTCCTTTCTACCATCACCCAGATTCTCCTGCTGCTACATGCGACACATTTAATTTCTCTTTCCCTTTCTCTATGCGTTAAATATATAGTATATACCATATATACTATATACGTGTGTGTGTATATGTAATAGGTGTATATGTATGTGTAATAGGTTTTTTGGAATCATCTATGAGCTAGTCGCAGACATGATTCTTGCGTGTTTGGTTGTCTCCCAAAGCCCAGGTGTGAAAAGGCTTGGTCCCCATGGGTGGCACTTCAGGGAGGTGGTGAACCTTCAGGAGATGGGGCCTGGCGGGAAGTCTGAGGTCCCTGGGGGCCTGCTCTTGAAGGGGATACTGGGACCGGGGCCCCCTCCTCTCTCCTTTGGCTTCCCAAGATGTGAGCAGCCTCACTCTATCACATGCTGCCATCCCATGTTGCCTTACCCCGGGCCCAAAGCAACAGGGTCCAGCGGCCGTGGGCTGGAGCCTCTGAAACTGAGAGCCAGCACAAGCCTTTTCTTCCTGTAAGTTGCTTATCGCAGGCATTTGGCACAGGTGACCAAATAATTCTTTTCACGCTTGCTTTCAGGCGTGCGTTTGAAGGGCAAGGATGTTCGCTTGTAGGAGCTAAGCACGACGTTGTAATCATGGCATTAATGTGGACAGTGCTTTTGTCTGTTCTCGAATCCGCAGAGCCACCCATGCAGTTTAGTTGTCCGGCCTCCTGGGACTCCTTCAATCTGGAACAGTTCCTCCATCTTTCTTGTGTTTATGCTCTTGTCATCTGTGAAGAGCGCAGGCTAATAGTTTTGTAGAAGGTTTTGAATTTGGGTTTGTCAATGGGTCAAACTCAGGCTGTCTATTTTTGGCAGGGAAACGATAGAAGCAATGCTGGGCCCTCAGCAGCAGAAAGAAGCCCCGGTATCAGTGAGTCCTGGTTCTTTTTTTTTTTTTTTTTTGCGATACTGGGGATTGAACCCAGGGGCATTCTACCTCTGAGCTATACCCCCAGCCCTATTTTTTGTTCTTTATTTTGATATAGGGTCTCACTAAGTTGCGGAGGGCCTCACTAAGTAGCTGAGGCTGGCCACGAACCTGGATCCTCCGGTCTCAGCCTCCCAAGTACTGGGATTACAAGCGTGCGCCACCACGCCTGGCCTTTGTCCTGGTTCTGATCAATGACCACTTCGATCTCTAGGTGCAGATGTATCCGCCAGGTTTCTCCGATATAAGGTTACTATTTTCCCCTTTATAATTAATAAGTAATTCATGGGACAATACTTTGAAAATACATTTATTTCTTACTGATCAATCTTTCACTTACTAGCTTTAGCATATGATCATAATTCTTGCCCGAATCAATTATTGTGGCTGTGTCAAATTGTTGTGTTTCTAATTTCATAGTATTTTTCTATATTTATTATTTATTCATTGTACTGTAAGGAAAACTCTATATATGTGTGTATGTGTCTGTCTGTGACCTATGGTTTATCTTTCTATCTATCTACCTGGCTCATGGTTTCTTATTTGGTGAATTACAACCCACCATCATTACTTGTTCTAATGTTTAAATTATCTCAGAGTTGGCTACTGGGAGCCCTGCCTGTGTCCTGTTGACACGTCCCCACATTCTTTGATGCTACTATCCTTAATTTCTGATGTAATAGCATGTTCCAGATCAGTGAAATTTGTGGTGAATTTAGAAACCGCTGTCTGAGTGCAAAGTTGCCCCTTACTACTGAATGGCCGCTGTGCCTAGGGTGACGGTCCTCAGCTAGCAGTGATTGTGATACCGGGGGACAGGGGACATGTCTGGTTGTCACCACTTGGGAAGCAGGTTCTAGTGGCATCTGATGGTTAGAGGCCAGGGATGCTGATAAACACCCTGCAGCGCACAGGACAGCACCCACGCAAAGGATCATTAGACTGTCAGTGGTGGGGAGGTCGGGGGACCGTGTTCTAGGGCTTCGCAGTCAGAGCTAGAAATACGCGTGAACTCACCCAACGTTGAGGTCTACTTCTACACTATCAGTTGCTCTATAAAAACCATGAGTTCATATTAACTGATTCCAACACAGTGAGATTCATTCTAGAGCTTCCCTTTCTGTAGCTGAGACTTTTTTTTGTATTGGAGATTGAACCCAGGGGCATTCTACCTCTGAGATAGACTCCCAAGTACTAAGATTACAGGCATGCACCGCCACCTCGGCTGAGACTACATTCTTTGACAGCTATAAACCTGGATCCCATCACCATCATCATCATCATCATCATCATCAATATCTTGACTTATTCTCTCAACATAGAATCCACAGAAAGCAGACCATCACCCCAGATCAGTGTTTTCCAACGTGTTTGCACAGGGCGCGGATTCTGAAGTTGCTGGTGTGTGGCGCCCCTCTCCCCCAAGTATAGGTATGAGGGTCCAAGTCACCCAGGAGAGTGCTGAGAGGATCGATCACTCTTTTGCAGAGGTTTAGGAGTTTAGACGACTGCTCGAATGCGCAGTGGTATCTCCCACAGGAGGCTTTCGCATAAAGAATAATTTCAACGTATTTATTCGAGAAAATTTTGAAACTTTAATTAGAAGCATATATTAACGCATAAAGCCTCATTTATGCTGCATGTAACAGTTTTAAAAATGCGGTTTTCGATCTTTCTCATCCTGCAAGGAGTTGTTCTGGATTTTGACACGAACATAAAGAGTTTTTACTTTTGAGGAAACCCAGTGTTAGAAAATATCTATGGAGGTTTCTACCATAATAACACACCTTTGTGTATGAAGAGACTGTGTTTATGTATAACTGTATACACAAGTGTGTGTAATTGCATATCCAAATGTGTGTGATCCTGTGTATGTGAGCGATTCTGCATATGTGTGTGATTCTGTGTGTATGCATGTGATTGTCTGTGTGTGATTCTGCATGATTATATGATTGTGTGTGTGGTTATATGTGTGTATGATTGCATATGTGTGGTTATGTGTGTGTGAGCTTCTTTGTGTACAATTGTATATGACTGCATTGTGTGATTGTGTGTGCATGTATGTGACTGTATGTGTGTGATTCTGCTTGATTATATTGTGAGTGTGGTTACATGTGTGCACGATTGCATGTGTGTGTGAGCTTCTTTGTGTACAACTGTATATGACTGTGTGTGATTGTGTGTGTGGCTATGTAGTCGTATGTGTGATTGTGTGTGACTGTGTATGTGGTTATGTGTCATTGCATGTGCGTGATTATGTGTGTGTGACTGTGTGTATGTGGTTATATGTGATTGTGTGTGTGACTGTGTGTATGTGGTTATGTGTGATTGTGTGTGTGCATGCTCCTGGAAGAAGGGCCAGGGTCCACTCTCTGCGTGGGAGTCTAAGATGTGCTGCTGCGGGTCTCCTCGTGAGCAGCTCCTTCCTCCTCTGAACCGTCTGTTTCTATCCTTCCTGAGAAACCGGGCCCAGAAGGGAGGGTGGGAGCTGTGCCCACACCCTCTCCCGCGCCTCCGTGTGCGCCCTTGTTCCCTGCGCAGGCACCCTGCTTGATCATCGCTGTCTCCCCGGCCCTCAGCGGGGGGCGCAGTGTAGCTCCTGAAGGGACCAGCCGCGTCCTTCAACAGCTCAGTGACAGGCGCTTCCCACTTTCTGCAGGTGGTGAGATGACAGACGGAAGACCCCGAGCTGAGTCACAGTGCTGCCTCCAGCCCTGCCTGTGGACTTCCGGGCCTTCGGGGCCTTGGGGCGCTCCTCTTTAAGGGTGGAGACTGCATTCATCCATTTGCTCAGCTGAAAGAAGTTTATGAGCTGGGCGTGATGGGCATGCCTGTAAGCCCAGTACTCGGAGGCTGAGACAGGAGGATCGAAGGTTCAAGGCCGGTCTTAAAACTTAGTGAGACCCCGTTTCAAAATAAAAGATAAAAAGGGCTGGGGGTGTAGGTTGGAGCTAGAACACCCCTGGGTTCAATCCCCAGTACCACAAAACAAAAGCAAAAGCAAAAGCAAAAACAACAATAAAAAAACACAGAGCAGTGGACAGTGCGCTACCCACACACCGGGAGTCACTCTCTCCTCAGCAAGCACGCCGTTGTCCAAGCAAGCACGCCGCTGTCCACGTGGGTATGTGGGACACCAGGACGGCGCGTGTGAGCTCCTGGCAAAGTGCTCGGTTCATCGAGGCTCTTGGGAAGGGCGTCAGAGCTGACAATGGTGAGTGTCCCCTGTAGGGTCCCAGGACTCCGCCTCCGGGACATCCTGTGCTTTCACCCACCTGCCTGGGCCGCTCATCAATCCTCCCCAGAGTCATCTAGGAATTTCTTCCCAAACCTTTGCTACTGTCAAAAGACCCAAAGCTAATCTAAATGCCAGCCACTGAAAACGGCACTTCCAACAAATCCTCCCAGAGCACATGGTAGCGGCATGGGCGCCACGGGGGATAGACTGAGGCACAGGGGTCCACTCTGGAAAGGTTGGCTCCACCCACCAGGGCCTCTTCATCCCACGGATGCCGAGTGTCCTCATGTCCCAGTGCTAAGCACAGACACACACACATAGCTAAATAGTGTCCGACCGTCAGGAAAGGTCATCGTGAGGTGCTCAACTTCTCTGAGGGGAGAGAAGGGGCCGTCTGTGGAAACCTGAGGAGAAGGGCGAGCCTGGCAGAGGGCAGCGTGCTGAGCAGGAGGCAGGACGGCTGTTAGTCTGTTGGAGCTCCTGAAAGTTCTGTCCGGGACCGACGGGGCGGGAGAGGTAAAGGAGACTGGGTTTGGAGAAGGAGCAGACAGGCCATGCCAGACGCTGTGTGCATTATTCAAAGTGTAATGTTCAGCCTTCGGAAGGTTCTGGAGGGACAACATGTGACTCCCTGTGTAGAATTACAAACTGAGCATCACCACGCAGGGGACAGGGTGAGTGTCAGCATGAATGGATGTCGTAGAGGCTCGGGAAAGGGGACAGCGGCCTGGACTGCTGTGGTGGCAGGGAGGTGGGGCAGGAGGAGAGGCCCACGGGGCATGTGATGGCAAGTGACACATGTGGTGTGGGCTTGGGCATGGGCACAGAGGGTGGAGAGGGCAAAACTTCAGTCCAGGACTGAGCGAACAGTGGAGGACGAGCAGGGTGCTAGGTCCTGGGGCCAGGGCGGGGGTCAGGGGTCAGAGGACTGAGAGCGGAACCCAGAGAGTCTCAGGGTCGAATGGATCTCAAGGCCGACCTGAGATTCCAACCTGGAGGGTCAGTTTTTCTTCTTCATTTGGGGGATGGTCTTCATGTTGGGCAGTATCAAAATAGCTTTCTATTATCCCACAGAATATTAGATATTTTCTTTGACAATCTCATTTGGAGAACCCAAACATTAGCAACTCTTAATTTAAATAGCTCTTAGCCAGGTACAGTGGTGTACACCTATAAACCCAGCTCTTGGGAGGCTGAGACAGGAGGATCGCAGGTTTGAGGCCAGCCTCAGCAACTTAGCGAGACCCTTAGCAGCTTAGTAAGACTCCCTTATTTCAAAATAAAAAGTAAAATAAGGCTGGGGGTGTAGTTTAGAGGTAGAACAACCCTGAGTTCAATTCCCAGTACCACATAAATAAATGAATGAATAAATAAATAGATAAATAGCCCTTGATGTGGTTTTGAAAATAAATTGCTAGTATTTTATTAAGAATTTTTGCATCTACATTCATTAAAGATGCCAGTCTGTGATCTTCCCTTGCTGTATCTTTATTTGGTTTTGATTTCAAGGTGATACTAGCTTCATAATATGAGTCTGGAAGTGTTCTATACCCCCCTCTCCTTCTTTCTTTCTTTCTTGTCATCTCTTTCTATTTTGTGAAATGATTTAAGGAGCATTGGCTCAGTTCCTCTTCAAAGGTCTTGTAGAATTATCCAGGCTCTGTCTGGTCCTGGGCTTTTCTTTGTTGGAAGACTTTTTATTATGGCTTCAGCATCGGATGAATGGATTCAAAATGTGGTCTACACACACAACGGGGTTTTACTCCACCGTAAAGAAGAACAAAATTATGTCATTTTCAGGAAAATGGATGGAACCAGAGAATATTATACTAAGTGAGATCAGCCAGTCTCAGAAAGTTAAGGGTCATATGCAGAGGCTAGAGAGAAAAGAAGGAACACGAAGGAGGTCAGATAAATGAGGAGAGAAGCCAGTAGAATAGGGGAAGGGGATTGGGGAGAGCGGCGGGAGGGGAAAAGGAAGGACTGAGGAAGGAAACAGTTCAAATAATGCTACCTCCATATACTAAGGTGTCACCACCAATCTCACTAACTTGTCCGGGGACGCAGGAGGGAGCCAGGGCGGGGCGTGGAGGGAAACACACCGAGTTATGTGTGTGTACATTGGTATCACTTTGAATCTCACTACGATGGATAATTATGATGCACCAATAAAAGCATATAAATACAAAGCTCTGGTTACAGGAATCCAGCCATGACACAGGGTACCCCGGGGGCAGCCCAGGGCTGGGCTGCAGCTACAGGAGGTGGAGATGGTGTCTGAGGGGCTCTGTGCAGCAGGGGCAGCCCCTACCCCACAAAACAGGAGAGGTCTATATGCTGAAATACAAAAAATGAAAGTAGACATGCCAAGAAGAGAACCCTCCAAGGCAGCACATGACGACTGGGCTGAAGGGCTGTTCCAGCACCAGCAGCGGCGAGTCCTGCTGATCCCGAGTTCGCAATGTCTCTAGGTTGGGCCTGCCTCCTCCGCCTGCGGTGGGTGATGGCCACCAGATGGCAGCATCTGCCCGCTGACGAGCAGCTCTGCTCTGTCCCTGGCATCCAGCGCACCCTGGGCATTCGGAGGCAGCTCCTGGGATGGACTTGGGGTTTGCTGTCAAGGAAGGGACTCGGCAGACCAGTCGCTCCCTGAGTGCCATCCTGGGTTCCGGAGAGCGCCCTGGCCTTGGCTGTCCTCGCGCCCTAGGCTGCCTGGGGACACTGGGTATTAGAAGTGGGCAGAGCCAGTGCCAGGAGGTGGCAGCAGCCTCCCATCGTTGCAGCTCCCTGTCCTTCATTCCCAGCACTCAAGCAGAACCGCCCCCCCCCCGGGCCTCCCCAGGACTGGACCATCATGGAAGACGGGGACCTTCTCCAGGCAGGCGACAAGGAGTGTGTGAGACGTCCGTGGACGAGTCCGGCTCTGTCCTCTCCCACTCCGTCCTCTCCCCTTTCCTCTCTGCTCTCTCTCTTCCTCGCCTGTCCCCTTTCTCAAGCCACCTCCCTTCTTCTTTATGGTCTCTGGGGGCCAGAGCCACTGGTGTCAGGGAAAATCCGCTTTCTTTGTCCCAGTGGTAAGCAAGAGCAGGGGTTCCATTTGTGAAGGACAGTTCCCATCCGGAGCGAGGTCACAGCCAAGAGGCCTCACGTGGGCCTGATCTGATGGGTCTACAGACAGGGGAGCCACCGTCACCTGCGCAGGCCTGCTGCTTCCATTCAGCTCTGAGAGCTTCATCTTTCCTTGTTGAATATCCTGTCACTACGGTCACCACCATCACCATCGCCATTGCTCCCTCACTTCCATCTCCATGGTCACTATAATCACCACCATCACCATCACTATCACCATCACCACCACCATCACCACCACTACCACCATCACCACCACCACCATTACCATTATCATCACCATATCATCATCACCACCATCACCATCATCACCACCATCACCATTATCATCACCATATCATCATCACCACCATCACCATCACCCCCCTCACTTCCATCTCCATGGCCACTATAATCACCACCATCATCATCACTACCATCACCACCACCATCACCATCATCACCACCATCACCAACACCACCACTACCACCATCACCACCACCACCATTACCATTATCATCACTACCATCACCATCACCATCATCACCATCACCATTATCATCACCATATCATCATCACCACCATCACCATCACCCCCCTCACTTCCATCTCCATGGCCACTATAATCACCACCATCACCACCACCACCATCACCACCATCAACACCACCAACACCACCACCACTACCACCATCACCACCACCACCATCACCATTATCATCACCATATCATCATTACCACCATCACCACCATCACCATCACCCCCCTCACTTCCATCTCCATGGCCACTATAATCACCACCATCACCACCACTATCACCACCATCACTACCATCACCACCACCAACACCACCACCACCACCACCATCATCATCACCACCATCACCATTACCATCACCATATCATCACCACCATCATCACCACCATCACCATCACCCCCCTCACTTCCATCTTCATGGCCACTATAATCACCACCATCATCATCACCACCATCATCACCACCATCACTAACCACCACCACCACCACCACTTGGTACTTGGAAGTAGAATGCCCCTGGGTTCAATCCAGTAATGAAAAAGAAAAAAAAAGAAAGGAAGAAAGAAAGAGAGAGAGAGAAAGAAAGATGCAAGTTCTTTATGAAGAGTAAGAAAAAATTACTAAGAAAAGAAATAAAATGAACTGTATAATTAAAGCTTTATAACTTTTTGTATAGGAAGGAAAATATGGTAGAGACATTAATTTGTTCCAAGTCAATCTATAGATTCATTTTCATCCATTAAAGATTCAGCCTGGCCACACACTGACCATTTCATAGATGGCAGACAGCGAGAGTGATGGGCGGGCAAGGCGGGGCGGCAGCCCTTCAGCCTCTGCTCTCAGCACGCGGACATGCAGGAAAAGCTCAGGGTTAAAGTAGCTTGGAGAGGGCGTCTGCGGTGGCCTGGTCCTCTCAGCTTCAGAGGGAGGCAGCAGGAAAGGAACTGGGAATGGCCCATCAGGTTTCCAAACCGGTTTCTTCCCGCAAGAGCCCAGAGAGAGTATCTACAGACTCCATTGTCCTCTGAAAGTTGTGGGCATTTCTGGTGGGCATTTCCAGAGATGACATTTCCACCACCTTCAGCAGATTCCCAGTGGGATCGGTGAATTGGAACTGTTACAGAGTTTAAACAAGGGGGCCAAGAAGTAAATGCAGAGCTGAGCAGGCGCTGGAACGCAATGCAGACTGGCATCTGAGATTTTTATTTATTTATTTATTTAGGTGCTGGGGGTTGAACTCAGGGGCATTCTACCTCTCAACTACATCCCCAGGCCTTTTTATTTTTTATGTTGAAACAGGATCTCACTAAGTTGCTGAGGGTCTCGCTGAGTTACCGAGGCTGGCCTTGAACCTGTGATCCTCCTGCCTCAGCCTCCCAAGTACTGGGATTACATGTGTGTGCACTATGCCCAGCTACATCTTGAGATTTCTGTGTCCTTTACTCTGTACCACCTGGACAGCAGCCCAGCTTCTCTCTACATTCAACAGGAGTAAACCATAAAAGGATGAAAGGCGATGAACTTGAGCACCCTAAAGCCACGTGGGGCCACCTGCTCAGCTAGGCATTTAGCGAGCCACAGGGCAGACTCTCCGTGCCCTCAGGAGCCCACATCATCCACCCGCTCCTCGCAGTGCAGCAGAGAGAGCATCTATCTAGACATCTCTGTGCCACTAAAAACCAGGACAAATGTGTGGAATACCACGTGGGGGACATAACTCATGGCAGCGGGCAGAGACACCTTGTGCTGAAAACCAAGGTGCAGATTAACTCGTCGTCGACCTTTGGTTAGACATGTGCAGCATTGCGACCAAGCCCCACAGCATTCAACCAGCATGGCTGCTAGTTTACTAAGTACAGACATACAGAGACTAAAATGAAAATTTACCTATAATCTTGTCACGCCAACACTTGTGGCTGACATTAAAAATAATTAAAAACATCACATGCACATCTTTATAATATCCAAATAGAATAGAATGATGCAAAACATAAAATAAAATAGTGAGATCCTTCTACTCGTCCTCCTTCCCGCCCTGTCACCTCTTCAGAGGGTGGAGGAAGGGCCTCCAGACACAGCCACACCACCCACCTTAGCTCTGATTCATGGAGCAGGGACAGAGGTTGTGTCTTGATCACACTGTGTCCCTTCGCAGTTGACACTAAAGTCTGTGATTAGCAGGAAGGAAACAAGGTTCACAATGCATGGTGACAGAATACTGGGGAAAACTATTCCATCATTAATACTATAGTTTGATCTCTAATGGCCTGTGTCTGCCTGGCTTCTCTCTGAAGAAGCAAAGGCGGCGCCATCTTGAACTATGCCAAATTGGTGTATTAGTTATTTGAAGCCGAGATAACTTGAGGACAGTCACTTCAGGAAGAACCATTTGGCCTGCCTCTTCCTGCACACAGTGAGTTGTGAAGATGCCTGGGGGGGGGGGGCTCCTTCACACACCAAGGCCGGAAAACAGCTTCTACCACCAGAGACTGACCATTGAAGCTGCACTGACCACAAACAGGAAATGCGAGGCAGCCCTTCTCGTCCGCTAGCTTCTGCCTCCCGCCATGTATGTCTTAGTAACATTGCTAGAATTTACTACCCTCATCCAGAGATCCACCCACCTTTCACGCCTCCACACATTTATTGTTCTTTGTCTAAAAAGTATAAAAGCATTATGCTTTGTCCATTCCTTTGGACTTCGCTGTCTTGTAAAGATCCCCACGTACAGGTCAGTTTAATGACTGCAGTCTGCTTTCCTCTTGTTCGTCAGCTCTTACAGTAACTGGGTTCCCAGACCCAGCCTCGGAGCCTGCACAGGAGCTAGGGCGGGTGAGGCTCGCTCTGTTCCCTGGTTACCCCTCAGCGGGACCCGGCTCTGTGATGAACGCAGAGCCAGCTCCATTGCAGCTGCTAAATGAGCAGCAGGCTGCTCTGTGCTGGGCCTCTTGGCCACCCGGTGAGCTGAGGCCATATTCAGAACTCTTACAGCAGAGTCTCGTCCCTTCCTCGGTGTCACTAACATGTGTAAGCCATGAGCAGCCGCGCTCACGAGCGCACCAAGATGAGCTCTCTTCACACCCCACATTCCCAGCCTGGGGGGCACATTCCTGACTGGCAGAGCCTGCAGGAGCAGCTGGCAGCACCAGCTCCAGCCTGGAGGGCAGGCCCGACCCTTGTCTGCCCTCTCCTCCACGCACTACCCAGCCTCAGGCTTGAGGACGAGGGCGAGCCCAGCCACAGAAGCGCGGAGCCTAGATGATGTGTCCAGGTGTTGAGGAGCCAGAAATTTGCTGCAGAATGACAAGGCAGCCATGACTTGGCAAGCTGCGTCCATGCCTCCGGAAGCACAGTGGTGAACTGCTATGTGTTTTTAAATAAAATTGAGGGCAATCCTTGCAGTGAGCTGAGAGTCCCCACGGACACACACAGCGGGTCCCAGCGTCCTGACACCGTCTGACTTCCTTGCACATGCCGCGGACATGGGCAGCTCAGCCACTCCGCGTGAGGCATGGTGGCACCCATAGTGACCTGTGAGACCAGACCCAAAGATGTGGCCCGTGCCTGGACACGGCGTGAATCACGGCGCACCTGGCCGCAAAGAGAACGCGGGCGCGTTCCCGGGAATCTGCTGCTTACCTCTCCACGCTGGGAAACCCAGCTCGGATTGGAAGTATGGGCAGAACAGTGTTGGAAGCCTTCTTACTGCATCAGCTCTGGGGTTACCTCGGCCCGGCTTGGGAGGGGACAATCTGCCCACCCCGTGGAGACTGTTGGCACGCAGGGAAGTTTCCAAGGACCAAATGGGACGGGTAAGCCGAGCCCCTGACCATTTCCTCCTTCTCAGTGTTGTTGATCCTTCTGTTCCCCGGCTCGGCTGTGACTGTCTCACTGTCTTTCCCTGAATCATCTGGACTGTCTTGTTGTTCATCCTTTATTCACCCTAGGATTGATTTACTGGATCCTGTGACTGATCATCTCTACAGTGTTTTAGTTAAAAACTACCAATAAAGAGAAGGTGCTGGTTGGGTGAGATGGAGATTTCTCTCTCCCCCAGCCGCCCCGCTTCTCCAATTCTCTGACTGCGTGTCATTCACGTGAGAGCACTTCTAACAACATCAGCAGCATCGTGGTAGCGGCAGCCCCCGACAGAACAGGTCTGGTTCCCGCCCTCCGCTGGCTTTGCACAAGCCACCCGAGGAAGCTGCTGGACTCACTACTATGAGGTGTGCCAGGAAGAACAGCGATCGTAACAACAGATCACAGCCGGCAGCGAACAGCGACCGCGCTCGACACTGCCCTCGGCACTTGACATTTACTGACTCACCGAACGCGCACAGCGCTAAGTCTTCTTATTCTCTCCACTTGACAGATGAGGAAATCCAGGCACAGGCCTGGTGCAAACGCGTTGCCGAATCTCTGGATAACAGGTGGTGCAGTTGGGGGCCGATGTGCAGAAAGATTCAGAGCTCAGCCAGTGACAGGGGAACGGGAACTAGTCTCCATCTGTTTTCTCTGGACTCCATGGTGGCAGGCTCGAGTCTCCATTGCCCAGCACGGAACTTCTCTCGTTCAGGTTCCTGTAACCGCCACATTCTCAGGCTCCATCTCCCTGTGCTCGGCAGCCGCGGCCCGCACAGCTGGTTCCTGGAAACGCCACCTTTGCTTGTCCCAAGAACAGCACCCTCTGCGAGTCCCCCCTCTTCCTCCATCGCCCTTCTGAGCATTGACCCTCCTCTTCCCCTCGCCTTCCCCTCCCCCACGCCTTCCACTATTCCACTGGTCTCTCGTCTATCCGAAGTCCCTTCTGCTTCCTATTTTCTCTCCAGCTTCCACATATGAGGGAAAACCTACGACACTTGGCTTTCTGAGACTGGCTGATCCCACTTAGCCATTATAGAACATTATATGTTCTCTAGTTCCATCCATTTTCCTGCAAACATCATAACTGATTCAATTTAATGAGTTTAAATTTAAATAGGTGCTGGCCCAGTGGTGCATACCTACCATTCCAGCTACTTGGGAGGCTGAGGACCATAAGTTCAAGGTCAGCCTGGGAAACTTAAGGAGACTCTGTGTAAAAAATTAAAATAATAATAATGGCTGGAGATGTAGCTTAATGGTAGAGTGCCCCTAGGTTTAGTCACCAGTACTGCAAAAAATAAACAAATAAATAAATGGGCCATGGTGGTGGATGCCTCTAATCCCAGTACTTGGGAGGCTGAGACAGGAGGATCACAGGTTTGAGGCCAGCCTCAGCAACTTAGTGATACCCTCAGCAATTTAGCAAGATGCTGTTTCAAAATAAAAAAATGAAAATAAAAGGGCTGGGGTATAGGTCGGAGGTAGAATGCCCCTGGGTTCAGTCCCCCCCAATAGTAGTAGTAGTAGTAGTAGTAGTAGTAATAAATTTAAATAGTGGCCTGTAGCTGGTGGCTGTCATACTGGGCAGTGCAGGTCAGTGTGATCTCTGGTGAAGAAAGCCGTCTTTATCTTCTTGTTTTATGCCGTTTCTTTTTAAAAAGTGATGCCTTCTATGATCTAAATGTCCCCATCTTTCCCAAATTCATGCATTGAAATTTACTTTCCCATGTGCTGGTATAAAGAGAGGAGGCCTTTGGCAGGTGACTGGGTCACGAGAAGGGAGCCGTTAAGAGGGGACTCACACCCCTAGTGAACGGGCTTGAAAGACCCCGTTGCCCTCCCACCATGCCAGGGTACGGCAGGAAGGCGCCCTCTTTGAAGCAGCGCAGCCCTTCCCAGATCACGAACCTGCCGGCGCCTCGACCTCGGACGCTTCAGCCTCCAGTACCGTGAGCAATGGCGTCCCATTGCTTGTCAGTGGCCCAGTCTCTGGCATTTTGTTATAGCAGCCCGAAGGGATGAAGGTGACAGTCTCAGCACCAGGCAAAAAGCGAGCCCTTGTTTTTTATTTGGTACTGGGGATTGAACTCAGAGGCAATCTACCTCCAAGCTATACTCCCAGCCCTCTTTTTTATTTTTATTTTGAAACAGTGTCTTGCTAAGTTGCTGAGAGTCTCACTACTTGCTGAGGCTGTCCTCAAACCTGTGATCCTCCTGTCTCAGTCTCCCAAGTACTGGGATTACAAGCATGCGTCACCATGCCCCGCTACCAGCCCTTTTTCTACTAGAAGAAATTCCTTTGTGCCCTGGGGCAGGCATCCTGGAAGGGCTTCTGCTGGTTGTGGATCTTCTGCAGTTTTTTTCCCTGCTATTTTGCCCAAGATCTTGCTTGCTTTCAAATAGCAACCGTCTAGTAGAACCCCAGCGGCACCAGGCCTGACTCTCCATGTGTCACGGTGACTGTCCCTTGGCAGGTGGAGGAATGGGGTGACAGGTAAAAGCAGAGCTGTGTGCTCAAGACTGATTAGGAAGCGGAGCTGCATGGTGCGTCCCCATCACATCGCTGATGTTCAGCCTGTGGATGCTAGGATATGTTCATGGGGAACAAAAGTACTCTTTTCCCCAAAGCCCTCACGGTTGTCGCTCAAACTCAGACCATCCTGCTGTCTTACAAACAGGCCCAGTGAGAGGACTCTTGGATCCAGCATGGGGCCTCCTTGTTTTCATCCGAGGCATTGCCTGTGATCCTCCTTGGGGGCCGGCTTTGTCATTCCCTCCACGTTGAGTGTCTGAGGAAGTAACCCCACAGGGAATAGTATCTATCATCGCGGAACCACCATGCTGCTGTACTGCTAATGTCGACAACTTTGCCAGAGTTCAGGGTTCCCAGGGCCCACCCCTGTGATGCTCACTGAGAGCCTGAGGAGAGCACACCCACAGATTTCACATGGAGGCCCGTGGCCCCGGAATGGGAGGGTTGCGATTTGGCCTGGGCCGTGCCCCATTAACTGCAGCACAGCAATGGCTTTGTGTGTGTGTGTGTTGGGGGAGGGGACTGGGGATTGAACCCAGGGGCATTCTACCTCTGAGCTGCACCCCAGCCCTTTTCGTTTTATTTAACTTATTTTTTGGTACTGGGGATTGAACCCAGGGACATTCTACCTCTGAGCTATACCCCCAGACCTTTTTAATTTTTTATTTTGAAACAAGGTCTCACTAAGTTGCTGAGACTAGCCTCAAACCTGAGATCCTCCTGTCTCAGCCTCCCAAGTACCGGGATTATAGGCGTGCACATGCTTCAAGTCCCCCATGCCGTGACCCTGGCTGAGCACGTCCTCTGAGTGAACACTTCTGCAGCACCCTCAGGACTGGAACACAGAGGGGCGGCGCTCCTCATTCTGCCCGCTCCCGCGCCTTCTCTATTCATTGGGAGCAGGTGCTGTCTAGTGGGCCCTGCTCACACTGCTGGTCTGTGCTGTGGTGCAGGAAAGAGCCACCGGAATGGATGGAGGGACCCCTCCCGGATGCCCTGCGCAGTCCTTGGTGACGGCCATGGGAGTATGGGTCCCGTTCAGAAAGCCCCGGGAGCACGGAAGGACGTGGGGAGAAAAAGAGGCCTGCAGGAGGTGCAAATCCAAGATTCAGCCACTGGTTAAGGTGAGGGGGCAGCACGTAAGACAGCCAGTCACTCTCCTTACCTGCCTCAGGGGAACAGTGCTCACCGAGCTCCTAACACCAGGGTGAGAGGGGAGCCAGCTGCCAGGAGCGGATTGGATGTGGTCTGTAGACAGAGGCGGGGCCAAGGGGACACGCAGGACTCGGGCTCTGCCATGTTGCAGGGTCTGGGGGTGGAGATGACACCTCCTTGGCAGTGTGGTGGGCACCAGGCCCAACCCATGTCCTTTTCCTGATGTGCCTGACCCTGGTAAGTGTTCAGACAACCGCTCTGCCAGCCCATCACCCCGGCCCTGCCCATCACCCCGGCCCTGCCCATCACCCCGGCGCTGCCCAGCCGTCCACACTCAGCAGATGACCCCCTTCCCTGTGGGCACCTGAACATGTCTATCCTGTATTCGGTCTACACCCGGACTCACCTCTTTTTGTGAGCTGCCTTCTCCAGTGAGACCCCTCTTCTCTCTTTATAGATGCTCAGAGACATCGACTGTCCTTTAGACAAGGCTGTCATTGTCCCCCGCTGCGTCCTCTGGTTCCATCCCAGGATGTCAAGTGGGACCGTCGCTTTGGGAGGACCCCGACAGAGGCGCTACTGCCGATGCCACTTAATCCTGCCTGTGTCCGCAGTGCAGGAAGGGGTAACAAACACAATCAGCTCAAGAAAAACGACCTCTTTCTTGTGTTTACTGTGGATTTCCTGTATTTCCTTGCTGTTCACCATATTTCTTAGGATAATATGTTTTCTACCCTAAGAAAATATCATTCAGATTACTGCATTTTCTTATCTCGATTATGTAGGAATTATGTAGAAATGATGTCGGAAGCAGGTTTGAGGATCGGCGCAGCTGTGTCTCCTATGACCTCTTGACTGTGAGCCCAAACCTTTCATTTCTTGCTGTAAATCACAGTTTCCTGCCTTCTCTCCTACTGTACCATTTGAGAACTGCAGCTGGGTAACTATTCAGCACAGCAGGATTTCCTCAGCATCAAGACTCAATTTGTTCATAAAATGAGACTAAAGCTGTCTCTCAAGGACACACCTGGAATGCCAGGCCTTTCAAACTAGTGCTTTGCTCAAAGATACCATGACCAACACGGCCACATGAGATGAGGAGATACACCTTACAGAGGCGGCACACCTTGCTCAGTCGTGCCCCTGGTCCAGGGAGGACCTGTGACTTCCATCCGGGTCTCTTAGGCTGCAGTTGCTTTCTTAACCACTGTGTTGACTGCTCCCAAAATGTTCATTCTGTTTTTACCCAAGGTGGAACTCTCTGTAGAGAGTCTCCAGGTGACATGCCAGGACAGTTAAAGGAGACAGAGCAGACAGACACATTTCAGCAGCCACAAGCTCCACTGCCAAAATTGTGGTCTCAGACACTTTAGTGTCACTCACAAGGAAGCATTCAGCTGGCCTGGACACCTGACAGCAGAGGTGTCTGTGCCAGAGCCATTGGATGTCAGCCTGCAGCTCCCAGGGCCTTGTATTAAGATGCCACATGCTCTGAGGAGAGTTGCAGGGTGCCTGCAAGAGGAGGAGTTTTGTCCCAATGCATTGTCCCAGTGCAAATTGCAAGAGACTGAATTAGCATGACATGGATGAATGCTAATAGCTGTCACCTGCATGAATACTCTGAACAGGGAACGCCAAGGACAGAGGGTGGCGTTGAGACAGGGCAATCATGGCCCCATGAGCATTAAATTTCCAGCTTGCCAGCAGTTGTCCCACGAGGCTTCTGTTTTCACTTTGTGACACCCCCAATAAATGGCACCGCCACATGCCTAACAGACAAAAGGCATTCAAACATGTGCAGGATTTAAGATGAGCATCCTCCTATCAGCGAGCAACTGTCTAAAAAAAAATCAGTTAAGAGCGAGGCTTCCAATTTATATAAATGCTCGGATTTGTCCCACAGGTCATTAAAGCTGAACAACACGCTTCTCCTTCTGTTTGGAGGCCAAATGCTGCAGAGCTATTAACTTGCATACATCTTGCGTGCTTCGAAATTGAAATTAGCTGCTTTAATTGCGTTGGCATAAAGTAAATATCTGTCCCTCAGCGGACCTGGCTATCAAGGTAGCTTGAAATTAAGTGACTCCGAGGCTCCCGTGGACATCGTTGCGGCATTTATGAAATGAGGTGACACTGGTAATTGGGAGTGGTGTAGAAAAGTCAAAATAATGAGGGGACTGTCTTTCTCCTTGCTTTCTTCCTTATTGTTTGGATTTCATCCCAGCAATTAAGTACTGATTAGTTCCTCCACTGCCTGAGGCTTTAAGAGATGCGGAGCAAGCAGCTAGCCTGCAAAAGAGGGGAAGAAAACCCGGCTCACTCGGGCAACACCCAACAGGCCGCTCCTCAGGAGAGGAACCACCATGATGCCTCCAGGCGAGGCTCTTGGTCCTCTGCTCCTGCTCACCTGTTGTTATCTGAAGTCTCGGCTGCCTGGATGTCCAAGGCAGCTGGTCGCACTGCCCATGGTGGCCTCCCCAGCAGGGGAGTTCAGGAGCTGCACTTTGTACTGGGGCATCTGGCTCGCCCCGCATGAGCGTCCATGGTCCAGGGCAAGTAAAGCAGGTGGGACTGCAGGCCCCTCCTCCGCCCGCCACTGGAGGCCACATGGTGCCCTCCTCCAGCATCCTGCTGGCCGCAGCGGGTCATCATGGCCTGCCCACATTCACAGGGAGGCTCCTAGACCCCATATCTCCATAGAGCATCCATCATTTGGGGCTGTGTTTTATAATCACAAGAGATTTTCCCAAAGAAGTGACTGAAGATTGGCCCAGATGAGCCCTGTCCCGAGATTAGAATCCCAGACGCCTGCTACGATGTTAGTGTGTTCTTCAGAACTCACGTGTTGGAACCTTGATTCCTCAACACTGCAGTGTTGGGAGGTGGGGCCTAGGGGGAGGTTGGGTGGTGGGGCGGAGCCCTCAGGAATGGATCTATGCCTTTCTCCAGGGAGTGAGTGCTGGCTCTCTCAGGACTGGATTAGTTACGGCAGGCGCGCGTTGTCATAAAGCAGGGCTGCCTCTCCCTCAGGCCTTCCACTTCTGCTCTTGCCCACCACGTCCCCTTCCTTCCTCCAGGAGTTGAAGGAGCTCGAGGCCCTCACCAGAAGCTGTTCCCATGTTCTTGGACTTCCATCCTCCAGAACCACGAGCGAAGGGAACCTCTATTCTTTATAAATTACCTAGCCTCAGGTGTTCTGTTAGAGCAACAGAAAATGAATGAAGACCCTACCCTCGCAGGATTTCGGAGCTCTTGGTGCCTCTCTGCTCTGCAACTGCTCTGTGGGTGTAAAACATAGAATGCCACATCATGAGACGTAGTGTACTGCACGATTAAGTAGAATAAAATATGAGCTCCTGCCAAGTGTCAATCAACTCATCTTCTGGCAGGAAGAGGTGCTGGAAATGATGGGCAAGGGCGTGTAAGGAGGGAGCCATCATAGTCCTGAGGCTGCATGAAGAGAAGTGAGTGTTAGACTCATGGCGAATCAGCATGGCCTCTTTGTCTTGTCAAGAAACTTGGGAGGGAATCGGTTGTCTCCGGCTAGTGCTGAGTGGCCGGCGTCTCGTGGACGCTGAGAACGTGGCACAGACAATGGAGCAGACATGTGATGACATCAGGACAATCACAATTAACCCGTGGCCTCTTCTGTAGAGCAAGCTGTATATTTCTTACATATCTGTTCATTAAACAAAAAATCACTGAGCCTACATGTGCCTGATGGTGAGCTAGCATTGAGAATACACAGACAATGATACTTAGGTCCTGCCTCTAAGGGACTCACAGCCCAGGGGAGGGAGTCCCAAGTAGAAACCCACAAACATACTAAGACCTGGAGGCTTTTTCCTCCTTGAAAGTTTCAAGAATTTTTTTTTTTTTTTAGGAAGGTGAAATTTAGCTGGGCACTGTGGAGTGCACCTGTAATCCCAGTACTTATGAGACTAAGATAGGAAGATCACAGGTTTGAGGCCAGTCTCAGTAATTTAGCAAGACTGTTTCAATATAAAAAAGTAAAGTAGAGATGAAGGTATAATTCAGAGGTAGAATACAGGGCTGGGGGTATAATTCAGAGGTAGAATGCCCCGGGGTTCAATCCCCAGTACGAAAAAAAGAGGAGGAGGTGGAGGCGGTGGAAGAGGAGGAGGAGGAGAAATTTGAGTTTAATCCTATAAAGTAAGCTTCAGGCAAAGGGGTCAGTATTAGAGGCCAAAAGAAAATGGAAAATGAGGTGCTTAGGTAGTTTAAGTTGTTCTAGAAAGTTCTATGGCATCTGTGGTTCCCAGGTACTGCTCTCTCCACGTACAACCAGCTCCTGTCCGGGGCTACAGCATGAAGTTTGTTTCACTTCTGTGTCAAGGTTACCTTGAATCTCCTGGAAGTCTCTAAGATTATCAGGAATACTGTAACTACTGGAAAACGTGGGTTCCCCTTGACTCCCACACTGCCTCTCCACTAGGGCTAGTTCTACCCTCCGGGGCTGCGGAAGAGCAAAATCCCTTCCCAATGCTGAGTCCAGGCATTCACACGTCCAAGGCTTCTTCAGCTCAAACCCTCCTTCTTTCAACCTATTTCAACAACATAATGCTGTCTCCCACCATACCTAGTTGCATGTGGAGGGCCAGTCATCTTCAATTACCCAAATTAATTTCAGCCAATGAACTTTGCCCTGTCTCCTCCTGGGTCAGTTTAAATAATTCAAGGCGGCCAATTCTGTGGGTGCTGACTTAGCTCACATGTGCTAGGACTCGTTCTTGTCAGCTGCTTGGGAGCTGCTCCGACTGAGAGGCTGATGGTGGCTGAGATAAACACTCAGCCATGATAGTGGTGATGCTGCTGTAATTTATTAATTCTGGTACTCAAGTACTATGTACACTTGGCTGTAGGAAACGTGGCAGATACTTAAAAAGACATCATTCAGCCGCAGGGACCTGCCTGTCTGGAGGTAAAGCAAAATGACCTCGCTGTTATCCCAGCAGTGGAGATGCTCCCACCTCCAGAAGGAGAAGGGCCGAGTGGCTTTTCCCTGTCATTAATCACTTCAGGAAGCTGTCCTATGAGCAGAAGCTGCTGTCCTCGTTTTTATTAGTCTGAGCTACAGGGATTCAGACCAGCCGTGCTCGTTGTCTTTCTTCCAGGGTCTGAGGGTTCGTTGTGCCTGTTTGCAGCTGGGGCAGTGGATTCCAGGCCAAGGGCGTGGGGAATGATGGTCACAAAATTAGCTCAGGTCGCGTCAGATAGTTGCACGACCGTAGCGTGTTTGAGATTGGTGAGCAAAAATGTGGAGAAATGTGAAGAGTGCAATGAAACACAAGGATTTTTTATAGGATAGGTAATTAAAAATGTATAGCATCTTAATATTTATCAAAGTCATATACACATGTGGTAGAGAAAAATGAAAAAGCACACAACTGAGCCACGAGGCACGTTATCTCTTGCACATCCCAAGCACCTTCTCCCACAGGCCGACTGCTCTTTCTGGGTTCTGGTACTTTCCACCACAACCCTAACCAATGTCTATTGTGCAGCTTCATTTGTTCTAAAATCATGTTCATGCATTATCTAGTAACTTTTTGATTCAAAGTTTAAAATTTTATCTCACTTCAACCATTTCCTTTTCCTCTCCCATCTTTTCCCAATTTAAGTAGTACTTTCATTAGTTACTGTATAAACATAACAATATCATTACACATATTCCTTTTTCTATCAACTGATAGGGTATTTCATGATTTATCTCTATTTCTATACCCACTCCCAAGCCCCAATTAATTGGACCTTTATTAGGGGAGATAACATTTATTTTGTCTTCTGTACCATATTTGAATTTTATGAACTTTTGACTGTAAGTTGATTTATGAGTTCGATTATAATAACCATCTTTTAACAACACATGATGGTAACTTGGATTTTAATAAGAGAGAAATGAGTTTGAACTCAGTACCCTTTAACAAGATACAGCAAAGTGAGTAGTGCATATCCCAGAGTCAAGGACATTGAGTTCTGTTTCTTCCTCCAAGGCCACTATCACAGCCCTAGGGGACACAGAACACAGTATTTCTAGAATAATAGTAAAGTTGTGCTCCCCAATACTTGTCAAACCACTTGTTAACTTGATTCGTAGGTGAGACATGACTTTCTTGGAAGGATTTTGGCCTTGCCTGCAGTTTCTAATTGCCTTATGTTTCTTGAATCTTGAACAGGCCCCACATTTCCCCCAATGTGTAAGTCCCTATTTTGAGACTATCCAATGGTTCTTTAATAATAAGAACATGATCTGGGGGCATGAAGGGCCATGGAAAAGGCAGGGAGCCCATTTCAAAGACCCAGTTCTGCACAGAAGCACAGCAAAGAAAAAACTAAAGAAGAACCCAGTGCTGCTGATTCAGACTTTGTCTCTCAGCCCAGGGGGATGTCTGAGGGGGAAAGGGAGAGAAAATGAAAGGATCTGGTTGAGAATCGGCAAGCTTGGGACTGTATCAATGTCTCTAATGGCAAAGTGAGAGAGATGCGTCCTCTCCACTGCCCAGAGCATTGAAAAAAGTGAACAAAAGCAGACGCACTGGTGGAAATGCTGCTAACTCGCAGGGACGCGTACTTGTGTATCTGTCGATACATGAGACTGCACAGAGTCTCACCTTCTCCCCACAGTGCCACGTGCTGCCTGTCCCTGTTCAAGGAAAAGCAGAAGAGATGACCCGTCCATACATATTGCAAAAAAGAATGATAACAAGGTCAAATAGAAAGTATATATCAGGAGAGAAATTAACCAAAGGAGGATGAGTCCAAACAGAGTTGTCCAAGAGACTCAAATTACAAACATCCTTGTTCTACAAAACTAGCGAGAGGCAGGAATTCATGGTGGACATTGTCAGACTTTAGGGAGAAGCCCCAAAGCGCACCGATTGTATTCTGTAAAGATGAGATCAGCTCTTAGTGCCCCCCACTTCCCCCAACCATATGGAGTACCAAGAATGACGTTGGTATATTCTCATACGTACACATTGTTTATGATAGTAATTCCATTGATTCACTTCTTTCTTGCCCTTCCCCTTCCCTTGTACCACTTCCCTTGCTCCACTGAGGGTTCTCCATTATCATCGAGTCCGTTTTGTGTCCCCACTACTCCCCAGGTTGTGCATATTAATAAAAACATATGACCCTTCTTTTTTTGTGATTGGCTAATCTCACTTAACATAATGTTCTCCAGATCCTTCCATTTTCTTGTAAATGATGTTATTTTGTTCTTCTTTATTGCTGGGTAGAATTCCATTGTGTGTATTTCCCATAATTTTGTAATCCACTCATCTGTTGATGGACACCTAGGTTGGTTCCATAATTTGGCCACTGTGAATTGTGCTGCTATGAACATGGGTATGCATATATTACTGTAGTTTTCAAATTGATATTCATTGTGATATGAGACTACAATGCACCAATAAAAGCATGATTACTACCAATCTTGTTAACACATTTGGGGAAGAAAGAGGTGGTGGAGCAGGAGGGGCTGCAAAGGGAATTACACCAAGCAATATGTGCATTCATGAATGTATCATTTTGAAATATCACTATGATGTATAATTACAATGTACCAATAAGAGTATAAAAAATCTCTAACCAAAAATTGCTCACCTACCTTTTATATACTGACAAAAATGCCAGGAAAGAGCAATGCATCAGTTGGAAACTAAAGATGAATATGGTATCAATTGTTCAGATCTTGAGAAATCAATAGAAAATGAACAAATATTCCCATCACAATTTTAATTTGAATTTTTGAAGGTTTTGAAGGATTTAAAAGTTTCTGAAGTTTTAAAATCCATGTCAAATAAAAAATATTTTTAAAAGGGCAACATTAAAGATCTGTTTTCTCTTTTCTTTTTTTTTTTCTATTTTTATGGTACTAGGGATTGAACCCAGAGGTGCTCTATCACTGAGCTATACCCCCAGCCCTTTCTATTTTTTAATTTTGAAACAGGGTCTCGCTGAGTTGCTGTGCACTGACCTCAAACCTGTGAATCTCCTGTCTCAGCCTTCCAAATACATGGGTTATAGGCGTGCACCACCTCACCCAACAACATTAAATATGTATGGATAAAGTACTTCAAACTCTTGTAGTACTAGTTCAAAGCAAGCATGATCTGAAAATAATCAATGAATCTATAGCAGTAAGTATAGTTGTAATTAATGTATTGAATCTATATGAAATTTATTTATGTGATATATGTTTACATATATATGCAAACATACAGAGATCTGGTATTAGAAGTAAAGGTTTTTATATGTATTTAAAGTTAAAGATCCTACTATACTAGAGTCCCTTTACAGAGTAACGTATAGGGTTAAAGTTTGGCAGCTTCCAATGTGGTATGTGAGACGTTTTTGTTTTAATTGCTATGGGACTTTGTATTTCTCCTTCAAACAAATACCTCATGTAATTTGAAGATGTCTCCGTTTATTTGTTTATTTTCTGCACCCCATATCCATGTTTCTGTTTAATACATTTATTAACAATTTTAAAAAAAGATGAGATCGGAATAAACAAAACATGAATAAATTTCTCCAAAACGTAAGAAA
>PVJS01014665.1:0-40040 GCA_004027185.1 Glis glis | reverse complement strand
GCATTCTACCTCCAAACTACACCCCAGCCCTATTTTATTTTTATTTTGAAACAGGGTCTCATTAGGTTGATGAGAGTCTCACTACTTGCCGAGGCTATCCTCGAACCTGTGATCCTCCTGTCTCAGCTTTCCTCTTTACTTTGAAATAGGGTCTTGCTAAGTTGATGAGGCTGGTCTCAAACCTGCAATCCACCTGTCTTAGCCTCCCAGGTACTGGGATTACAGGCATGCACCACCACACCCAGCTTGCTGTTTTTCCCACACCAAACAATGAGCTCCTGAGGGCAGGGCCATGCTGGGTTTGCTCACCGCTGTGAGCCTGTCGCAGTCTCTGGGTTGGCTCGAAACTGTTTGGGTCTGCTGCACACAGCACCTTGGAAGTGAACCCATCTGCACACTGGACCCACAGTGAACACACCCCTTCTCGGGAGTACACGCTTACACATGGCTCTGCAGTCATCAGTAATGCCACAGGCCGCAAGCCCCCTCCCTGATTTCTACAATGAAAAATTTCAAACCCATCCAAAAAATTGAAAGAACAGAACAGTCAACACTACTACATTCAGGAGTGTTGGTTCTTGCTATGTTTACTTTCCCCTTCCCTTTTTTCTCTCTGACCCTTTCTCTCCATAAAAATCATATTTTAAAACTTTTTGGCAAAAACTAAAAATTAAAGAGTAAATTTTTATATTTTGACATCTACAACTCTAGCTTCTAATTGCTTTTTTATTGTCTTGTGAAGATAAATTGGAGACATTGTATTGCGTCTCTTCAGTCTTTTTTAATCCAGACAGTCCCTTCACCTCTCTCCTGTCCACCCCTTGTTTACCAGAACAAGACTTGATTTCATTCCCTGACTGCAGCACTTAAACTATGAGGCATACTCATTTGTGGAAGTCCAAGTCTCTGTGGGTAGGATGTGCCTTCGAATGCTTCATAATTGTAGGTCATTTTTGCACTGTGTCACCTTTCGTGTCCCCCTTCTGGAAATAGCTCAGTTCATCAACAGTGCCACTCCACTTGCCTCTGTTGGAAGAAACTAAAGACTAACCTTCCTTGTCCATTCATTGTGTCTCACCACATCCACAGGGAATGAGATTATGGCGTTAGGAGAGTCTTTATGTCGTTGTAATAGTCAAGGCTCACTATTGATAGATACAATGTGAGTGGAACTGGGATTTAAGAAGAAATCTGAGTATTGGGATTTAAGGCAGAGCAACACACATTACACTTTAGCCATAGGAAGTAACCTGGCCTGTGGAAGGAGGGTTTGCAGCAGGGCAATGCTGCTGCTTTTGCTAAAATGATTTTGAATTTCTACATATCTGAAACACAGCAGACTGAAATTTTCTTCATGTATGTCTGTGGTGATGTTGCACAATGGTTGATTTCAATCAAACTGTTCAAGTCACAGTTTCTCCTTCTCAATCTCCCCATCCAGAAGGAGCTGGCAGACAGCCCTGACTGCCCTCGGATGTGTGCCTACAAGCTGGTGACCATCAAGTTCAAGTGGTGGGGGTTGCAGAGCAAAGTGGAGAACTTCATTCAGAAGGTAAGCCTTGTAAGCTCAGAGCGTGCGCCTTGTGTACGTGTCGGCTAGGATTTGAGGTTGCCGTTGACCAGTTTTTCTCTGTTACCACTTTTCTCCTTTATGTGATGAAAATGGTTGTTTCTGCATAATGTCTGCCCTTTTATCCCTTAAACAGCAAAGATAAATGGCAGAGAGGTTTTGAGGGGCTTTCTTTGAGGAAGTGCTTTCCTGCTGTCTACCCAGCACTTCTGTGACGAGCCCTTTCCACGAGCAGCATGCGTCCTGGCCTGCTGGAGGGGGAGGACAGGCTTTGCCACATGAAGGGCGTTTCTGCCCAGCTCAGGCCCCTCCCCAACCCTGTGACACACACACCCTTATACTTTGACATGAGCATCTGCCTTAGAGCCTTCACTGAGAGTAGGTACTCTGAAATAAGGTGACATGATCTGAGGACCCAGGTCCTAATTGCCTTTTTTATGTCATCTTTAGTAAAGTGAAAGTAGCATAGTTAGGAGAGAGGTACAGTTGTACAAATACACATGGTTCTGGCAGAGTGCTTGCCTGGCACATGCAAGACCCTGGGCCCTCCCCAGCACAGCCCAGAAATGCACATGGTTATAAATACACACTGACTGGAAACTTTCCTTGGTGTTTATTTTTCCTGTGTTATGAATATTCCATTATTGTAAAGAAGCCCTCATCATACCTCTGATTCCCACCACTCATGTTTGAGTTTCCCTGTAACTTTTCTACTTTTAAACTGGAGCTGCTGTAACATTTTAAAAGAGAAGGATCGCCAAGTGCTAGGTACCTTGATTATTCCTGGGCCTGCCTGCCGTCGCCCTTGGGAGACACTGTAAATACTGGCTTCTGTCCTCCTGGATCATAGTAATAGATTGGCAGTCCAGTTCTGATACGTGGTAATTGATGAAGTCCCTTCTGTTCATGAAAAAAAGTTAAAAAGTTAAAGATTGTCCAGAAGTACTCACTGTTCGCTGTACTTTTCTTTCTTCTTGGGAATGTTGAGTACAACTAAATAATTCAGTAATTAAAACCACTGTTTGTATACATGGTTTTTACACACACACACACACACACACACAGTGGCAGTAACATAGCATAGCAAAATTAACGGAGAGTGTATGGTGATTTTTAATTTAATGAATCATCTCTATCCCAGAGAACCTAGTACTCTTCTTTTAGGCCATTGTTGTATTCTGCCTTGCAGTATTCCCTTGAAATGCAGAGGGGCGAAGAATGACAATGTGGGGTTTTATAGCAGAAAAAATCTAGTTGGCCTTTGCTAGCTGACATTTAGAAAAAGGTAAAAATAGATCGGGTCCAGCAGGAGTATGTTGGATCAGATTGTGCATACCATATTTTTTCAGTTTGTACTAGATCATTACGCCTTTTCCAGGGGAGATTATTTCCTGTTTCAGAGGAAAATCTTTCTTTTCGTTTTTCAAATTGATTTTCAGTATGGAATTGAGTTTTCCACTAAGCCATGTAGCATGGTCTTTTCCAACCAAGTATATATAAATTTCATGGATTCATTGGAACATGTGAAGTTAATGTTTCATTAATTTTAGGCTTTGCCATCTTATGCTTCTTTTTTTCTTTGTTTTAAAAGCAAGAAAAGAGGATATTTACAAACTTTCATCGCCAGCTTTTTTGTTGGATTGACAAGTGGATCGATCTAACAATGGAAGACATTAGGAGAATGGAAGATGAGACTCAGAAAGAACTAGAAACAGTAAGACTTGCTGTCGTGTGCGGATTCTCTTAACTCCCCCCTTTGTAGCAGTGCGTGCATGCTTAGCAAGTGGAGGCTTGGGCCTAGGAAGAGTGTTTTCGCTGAAAGCCATTCCTTACTGTTGTCATCAGAATGGAGTTTCTTAGACACTAACACCCTTCGCATGCTCTCATCCCTCTCTGAGCGTCTCTCCTGAAGGTAGCCTAGAGCTTCTTGGCCTGGAATTTGCCTGTAAGTGTCCAGTGTTGTGCATTCTCTCTCACGCAGTAGTCCTCTGTGATTAGACTCACTTTGTCGGAAACAGCGTGCCTTTGGCTCAGTGTGTATCGCCGCAGGTTATGCGTGTCAGCACAGTGAGTCCCAGGTCCCTCTTCTGTAGATAAGGTAGGGCTAGTGTGGTCACTGATCCTAGAAAGACTTCCTCCCTCTCCCACCTAGCAATGAATCCTCACTTCTTGGTAAGTTTCAGGCAGACCTGGGGTCCCCTGGCAGGAGGTCAGCATGCTGTTTTAACGTTAAGCTCACCCCAGCTCCTCCCGCCACTAGTGAGCAGGCTTTGCAGCCAGCGGGTGTCTCCTTTCTCCCAGGGATGGATCCTTCCCTGGCTTCCTCTTGCATGTGTCTGGTTTTGGTTTTGCTCTGGGCCTCGCTTGTCTGCAGTTGGCAGTGAGGCTTGTGGGGGAGGAGCCCGAGGAATGTCCAGGGCCCGCTGGTGGTTTCCATGCCGTCACCTCAAGTCCTGCCAGGCCCGCTCTGGAAGCCCGCAGGTGCGAGTGTTTGACAGGCGCCATGTGTGAGGTGGAACTCCATCTGATCATGGGAGCGCAGCAGCAAGTCAGGTCCTCTGGCACAGAAGGAATCTAGTACTCTGCACACGCATCGTAAGGAATCTTTGTTTAAAACTGCTTACTTTTGGTGATTACACCAGATCTGCTTCTAATTAGCTTTATACAAACCTTCTGAGAGGACTAGGACATGTTTTCTTTATAAGGCAATAAAATGTTTTAACCTTATCTTATACATAAAGTAAACTATAGGCAGACTCCAACTTCATATGAATGGAGTTTGCGCCAAAATTTTTTAGGTTGATGGTTTGAAATTTAGAACATATTTTTCCATAGAGACAACATTATAAATTGGGGTTTAGTTTCTAGACCAACTCGTAAAATCCTCTTGGGCCCCAATTCTTCGCACTGATGGTAGGACCCCGAGTTCTGGGTCTTCAGAATAAGATAGTAAGTGTGGCAAGAGTAGAAGACTCACCTCCTCATCTTTAGGCTGGCCACGGGCATTTAAAGAGGTCAGAGTAGGTCACAGGAACTTCCTTCCTTTTTTCCATGCCTCTTGCCCACTTCTGTGTTCCTGTTCTCAATAGTCGGGTGCCCTTCCCTGCCACTGAGAAGCACCCGTCCCCGCCTCACCCAGTTTTAATCCTCTTTTCCTGCCTCACCTGGTTTCGCTCCCTCCAGGCAGCCGGTATCGACTGCATGTTAAAAAGTAGCTGAAGGATTCCCCACCTTCACAGTGAGCTCGGGGCACAGCACTGCCATTTCCAACAGGGATTTACCAGCACCCGGAGGAGATGAAAAGTGGATTTACTTCTGCTGGTTTGAACCCTTGGGTCTAGGTTCTGCGCGTTCTGTTCAGAACTGTCAGAAGAGTAGTCACCACCAGCCAGGGGATGGACGTAGCCATGCACAGGACTTGGCCGCGCCCTCTTCCTGTCTCCCAGTGCCTGCACCCATGGTGGCTCCGGTGCCAGCAGCATGAGACTCCCTGCGCGGAGGTGGTGATGGCAGTGGCCCTCACAGAGGCTCGGCTGCTGCTCCGCGCAGGCCAGTTATCCGTAAGGTGGAGTCGCACTCAAGAAGGTGTAAGATGGACAGCTACACAAGCCAACTCACAGCCCGGCGTGGCGGCGCACGCTTGGAACCCCAGTACTTGGGAGGTACTGGGGCAAAGACAGCCTCAGCAAGTAGTGAGACTCTCATCAACCTAGTGAGACCCTATTTCAAAATAAACATAAAAATAGGGCTGGGGGTGGAGCTCGGGTAGAATGCCCCTGGGCTCAATCCCCATTACCACAAAAAAAGCCAATTTATTAGTGCCATCTTTCCTGTGCCCTCATAGCTCATAGCTCTGTGCCCTCATAGCTGACTACAGTCCTCATGAAATTGGTAGAAATCTGACATGGGTTCAGGATGGAGGTGCATAGCAGTTTCGTTATTAAATACAAACATTTTGAAGACAAGTTTGAGCAGTAAGTGCTGATCATCTTGTATTAAATCCTGTTTAAGTTGTTTTGCTCTGGGTCTCTGGGGAGCGTTGTACTCATGGCAGTGCTGCTGCTTAGAGTCCTCACAGTTGGTTTGGGAGCATCTTCAGACTGTGGGTAGCATTCTGCCTGTGACCAGAAACGCCCCGCAGGAAGCGCCTGCCTCCCGGGGGGCCTAATGCTTTAAAGTCCTCCTGCCACTCAGGAATGTTCCTAGTCTCCAGGTCCTGCCCCGACCCCATGAAAGGATTTGCTGCGTTGTAATGCTCTTAACTCACTGGTGTTTTCAGAATCGGCTTGGCTGTTTCTCAGAGCGGTTTTGGCTCTGGAGAGAAGTCCTAGCACCTCTGGAAGCCGGGGGTGTGAGGAGTGTCTGCCTGCCGCCGCCCCCCCCCCCGAGAACTGCTGGGCATCTGAGGGTGCTGTGGGCAGATGCTGCCCGCGTTCTCAGCTGGCACTTCTGGAGGTGGCGTGGCGGTGTTGAGCTTTAAAACCGTTTCTTTTCTGCGGGTTTCTTGACTTTCTCATGAAGGCTTTGTTGTTGTCGCTGGCTCTGTTTTGCTTATCTGTAGGCGTAGACGCCTGGCCTTTCTTTTGCATTCTTTTGTCCTGGCTTTTCTGCGAGTCTTCTTCCTGTGCTCCGTCTTCCCTTCACTCCCCCTCTTTCAATCAGCTTCCTTTCAAGGACTGAGACCTGGTCTCAGAAGCAGTGGAGGTGGCCACCCCCCCAGTGACTTCCTGTCTGCTCAGGGGACTAGAAGATGAACCATGCCCCGGGGACATTTTGTATTAGCATACAATTTACCCATTGGTTTCGCTAATAATTTCATATCAGTCTGTAGGCATTTGTTTCTTAGATACAAAAATACATAGATATTTTTCAGGCTGTGCAAGAGCCTCTTGCAAGCTTGTCTTTAAGCCAAGGTGACTGTGGGAGCCTCAGAACTCCATTCTTCACGTGGACGTGGCTATGAGCAGGCAGCCGGCACTTCATAACTTCGTCTAGCTTCTTCCCTTGCCTACTAACCCCTACCTAGAGTCTGATTTCAGCAGCTCATGATTTTATTTTACGTTTAGATGCGTAAGAAGGGTTCCGTCCGAGGCACGTCGGCTGCTGATGTCTAGATGAGTCCCCTGTAGGGTCAGAGACAATATCAAACTGTGTAAGTGAAGACCTGGGGAAAAGAATGTTTATAAACCTGTACCTTTTTGGTGAGGGGGAGTTAACTTGCTGAGCACAGAGGCTCTAACTGTTAAATGTGGCTTTATCTTTAGGATTTAGAAGATCCATGTTTAGAAACTGACAGTGAACACCTGAGTTCCTATTCTGCAAGACTTCCAGCTGTGGGACGGGTTGGGCCTAGTGGCTCCCCTGGCCTGGGGCACTTACTCGTCACACGGCTCTGTCTGCTGATTTTCAGTGGCTGCTTAACTGACCTGTTTCCCAGTAGAGCCATGTGTGGTTAGTAAGGTGATAGGTTAAAACGTTTTAAGTCACACACAGATTCTTCCTTCCATACCACAAGGGCCAATCTCAGTAATTCACTTGAGGTGAATTTTTTTCTATGTACCACAGAGTTTTCCCTCATGCTTCATCCTCAGTCACCTTTGCACTGTGCTTTACTCTGTGTAAATGCACTTTGGTTTTAATTTAGAGTATAAAACATTTTCATATTCTTATTTATCTGACACAAACTGATATGCCCAGGTAGCAGATTTCCCCAAAGGGAGATAAAAAGCATTGATGTACCTCTTGCTGAGCGTACTGGGGCACACCTGTAATCCCAGTACTTGGGAGGCTGAGACAGGATCACAGGTCGAGAATAGCCTCAGCAACTTATGGAGGCCCTCAGTAACTTAGGGAGACCCTGTTTCAAAATAAAAAATAAACTCTACCCCACACATTGAAACAGTGTGGGTAGACAAAAATGGGCAGTACACTGCCATCAAGTGTAGATGCTGAACTCCGGTGTTCATTGAGGAAACGAGCAGGCGTGACCCTCCCCTGCCTGCACCCCATGCGTTCCTGCCCCGCCCCCAAGCTGCCAGCTCTCTCCTGGTTGAATGTGAGGATACATGAGTTCAGACATGAAAAGGAGTAGATGTACCAAATTAGAATGAAGTAACTCTTGCAGGGTTTCTCTAAACTTCTCTCTTTAAATTTAGTGCTTATTTACATTTTTTTTGTTTTAGTTATTGTTATTTTTATTGCGTTCTGCTATGTTTCTGTGATGTACTTCTCCTTCTAATTTATTTTTCTTTCTGATGAAACAAAATGTTATGCCATTAATAAAACCAGAATCTTTTTAAACAGATGAAAAATTTAAAGTACAGTAGTTGGGAGACATTTTCTGTCAAAAGTCTTGCCACATTGAGAATGTCTTTTTCTGGAGAGCGTGTGTGACGGCTGCTGTGTCTGTGTAACATGTCTTGCACTCTCACTTTTCTTACAGTTACGTAGTCAAGGTCAAGTGAGGGGAACAAGCGCGGCCAGCGACGAGTGAAGAAGAGTCTGACCAGTGTCTCGCAGTGTTGGCGTCCCCGCCGCGTGCTTGTGATGATGCACACAGGCACAGGCCCCTGCCGCGCGTGTCCGTGTGTGCGCGTCTGTAGCTGTATATAGAACGCATGTAGAGCTACAGATCCAGGCACACACGTGTGTATATATGTACATACATACATGAAGGGATTAGTACAATTTCTCCAAAGTACTGTACTTATCTTCAGCAAGAATGCAAAAGAAAATATTTTCAATATATATACCTGGAACAGATTTTAATAATTATCAGAGTAATGCCATTAATGGGAAAATCGACTGCAGTGTGATACTATACTAGCTGGTATGTTTCATCAATGTCAAGCTGTGGACCAATATGTATAGCCTTTTGTTATTTTTCTGTTCTTTTAAATCAATCTCTTACAAGTTTTTTATTTTTGTCCAGTAAGCAACAGACTCCCACAAAGACTCCTGCAAAACGTTTTGGTGTTCCGGTGAATCTGGGATGTAAAGTCTAAATGTATTTATAACTATTTATTTCTTGATGGTCATTATCTCCCAGCCAAATTTGACACTATTAAGTCAAGACTAAAGTTACAGGCCGGTTTTTACTAGTTTGCCCTGAGGAAAAAAGCCTTTTCAGAAAATTTTCCGGTTTTTATTGGAGTTTTGTATTTTGAATTTCAAGTATTTTTCTACATCAAACCTAGCAAAAATGGAGATGACAGTTTGTGATTTATAATAAACACTAGAAAACTTTCAGGCTCTTGTTAGGCAAACAAAGAAACCGATAAAGAAATTAAATGGCATCGCAGGCTGGGTAGAAAAATGGGAAGTAGAACACTTCCGTGGAGTAGAACTGTTTCCTGCAGTTCCAGCCTGGAAACTCTGCAGGTGGTCTGGCTTCCTCACAGCTTACAGGACGGCGTGGAGAGTTGGGACATTCTGCTCTCTCCATGCTGCAGCGCACTGGGGTGCTGGCTTGGACATGGGAGCGGGCGGAGGCAGCGCGGGCTCGGGGCCCCTGGCTTGTGGCTGTGCTCTCCAGCAGGGCATCGATAACATATCCTGAGGGGTATCCTGAAACGCTGATACCGCTGCCAGGAGCCTTTTTTAAGGAAGGAGCAGTAGCCAGGTAAGGTTTTCATGGGCCTCCTCTGTCTGGCCGCAGTGTTTGTCCTGTCAGCCGGAACGCTTGAGTAGGATGATGGGATCGAAGCCTCAGGTCACCACTGTCTTCAGCCTCCCGTCCCTCCTGAAACACACCAGCCCTCCAGTCACATCGCACTAGCAGTCGGGTCTGCTGACGGTCCTGCCCTCCGTGCTCCTCGCTCCACGTGCCCCGTGTCCCCACTGGAGTGATGGCAGCGAGTCGGGCAGTGTGCAGGGTCGCTGCCGCACGGTGCCCTGTCCTCGGCAGCAGAGCCCACGTTTCAGATGTCCTCTGTACTCAGGATAGAGATGATGTTTACTCTCTGGGCACTGCGGTAAGATAGGATCGTCCAGCGTGATCGTTGTCTGCAAAGTGTTGGGCATGAGGAAGATGATTGCTGATTTGGTGGAGTCCGGCCCTCTGTAACGGCCTCTTGCTGCCCTCTAGTCTCACTGGGAGCTCGGGCACACGTGGAACTGAGAGCCGGGCGCGTGGATTGTAACGTTTTTCTAACAACTATGGAGATTTGAGGGAATGTGTGGTGAATGTAAAATACCTAGTTTACTTGGCAGTCTCTTGTGTAAATTACAGTAAAACAAAGTAAATGAAATTTAAACAAAAAATAAATTTGATCACAAAATGCCACTTGTGTGCTTGAGTGGTTGTCTTCCTGTTGCCGCGGCTGGCTTGAGCGCTGCAGCCGCTCTGTTCGTTTTTCAGGAATTCTCTTAATTTGTAGTGCTCCCACTCTGGGAAAAAATAAAGGAAAAAAATTTTTAAGTTTCATTGTAAACTTACTCTTGAAACACACCTATGCCACTCTAAGTTATGTTTGGTTTCTGAAATAATTTTCTGTCTCTGAAAGCTAAGTGGTAAAGAAGGATTGTCTCAGCATCTTTTTTTTTTTTTTTTTTGTGGTACTGGGGATTGAACCCAGGGGCATTCTGCCTCCGAGCTACACCCCCAGCCCTACTTTATTTTTTATTTTGAAACAGAGTTCACTAAGTAGCTAAGGCTGGCCGCAAACCTGTCACCGCAGTTCTTAAAAATGATCCTTAAGCCAGGCGTGGTGGCTCACGCTTGTCATCCTAGTATTTGGGAGGCTGAAACCAATGATCACAGGTTCGCGGCCAGCCTCAGCTACTTAGTGAGGCCTCCGCAACTTAGCGAGACCCTGTTTCAAAATAAAGAATAAAAAATAGGGCTGGGGGTGTAGCTCGGAGGTAGAATGCCCCGTTCAATCCCCAGTACAGCAAAATATATATGTATATATATATCTTTAAAGGGCAAAATATGGAAAATCTAGAGTATTCTCTTAAAGAAGTCTTATCAGGATTTTGCCATTGGATCCTGATCATCATTCCAAGATTGTGGCTTTTTGGCATGGGGCTAACTTGACCTCTCGTCTCCAGGACTTGCTGTTTTCTAGTCTGCCCTTTGGACGTGCGACAACTATGTTCTTGTGGTATCAGCTTACTTTCTAGAGCTGCTCAGAATTGGGAGAGGCGGCCAGCCGTGTGGATGGGTTCAACATGGAATGTTGTATTTCTGGGTGTTTGGGGTTTGTTTTCCAACTTTCTTGACGTTCTATTTCAGACATGCTGTGTGCATTGACCGTGACGGTCTCGTTCATGCGTTCAGCAGCATTTATACACCTGGCACTTGGGTCTCCCTCAGGTTCCAAATGAGTAAAGGCAGTTGTGCAATCCACTGTGGGATTGAGTCAGTGTGACAGTTTAAGAGGGGAAAGTTGGTTGAGAGGGCTGTTAGAGACCATCCTCATTGTAGATGAGAGATCAGAAGTCCAGACTGACGACAGCTGGAGTCCAAGGGCCAGTGTGGGGCAGCGCCGGGGCGCCGGTCCAGTCTCGAGCGCCTCTGGAGGCGGGTCCGCGGTGCCCAGCCATAAGGCTGTCGGGCGTGTGTGGCGTCATGTCCTCTGACAATGGCAGGCTCTCTCCGGTGTGCTCTCCCGGCCTGTTCCGTTCATTTACCAAGCTGCCTCCTGGTGAGTGTGCAGTCACTTGGCTGGCCTGTCCTTGTGGATCTAATACTTGGCTTTTACGTTTAAAATGTTGCTGCCCAGCCTCTCCAGATCTTACCTCTGAGGAAGCGGGAGGCATCTGCTCAGCTGCTCAGTTAGCAGGGCGGGTGGGATTCCCTGGAGTGTTCCTCTGTGAGGAGTGTTTCCACCTCATTGTTAAGCCCTCAGACCTGCCATCCTGCGGGCCGCAGCACTCCTGAGATGGAGTTCAGGGCTCCAGGGTGGGTTCTCAGGTGACAGTGTGATTTTAGAGTTCAGGACCTGGGGTGGTTTGGAGGGAGGGAGCCAGTGTGCCGAAGAGCAGATTCCATGCTGGGCGCTGAGCGCAGGCTCCTGCCGCGGGTGCTTCTGGAACCCTGCCTCCGTCACTGTTTCCTGACTTGGAAAGGTTAAGTGACAGCAGGTGGACACTTTAACATCCCCGGGCCAAGCAGTGCTGAAGCTGTGCTCGGCAGTGAGGCGCTGCCCTGGCCCCCATCCCCTGCCCTGTCTACATGGCCCCCGCCCCGAGGTGGGGGATTGTGGTCCCATGAGGGGAACCCCTGCTTCCTGCTTCCTCACTCTTCCTACTTGTCATTTTTCCTCCCACCGAGTTAAACTGTGGGTTAAAATGTCTCCCTGCACCAGAAAAGAATATCTGCTTTTCAGCTGGGCTCTTCTCGTTGCCCAAAAACTGGGTCTTTGGGATTCTTGTGTCTGGCGTAGTTCCTTGTTCTAGAGACATGTTAACATCCAGCTTGTGTCAAGCAGTGGTTCTGGATCCTGGCTACACCCTTGGGTTGAATGTGCTTACTCCGGGATTCCTGAGAAGCAGGAGAGCGCCATGACGTGCCTCTGCCTTTTGATCCCTTGTATATTCTGACACCACCTGCTAATCAGTCGACAGCAGGATTGCTGGTGCTCCAGACCCGGGAAGCTCGTGGAGCGGAACGGAGGAGTGGCTTGCGATGTTTATTAATGTATGTGCTAAACAAAAGCTTTGCCTCTGGGCATCCCCATGCAGACTGGCTCCCTGCAGCCCAGAATACTGATGGCTGCTCTCTCCGCACTGCCCCCACATTCCCATGCCCAGGAGGCCCTGAACAGCTCTTCAGCCTACCAAGAGGTGCTGCAAGGGCTTCCCACCCAAGGAGTGCCAGCCATCACCCACAGGCGTCCTTCCAAGAGAGGTACTGTGCAGGGCGAGAGACTGCTTCCCCCACAAGAGGAGTGGGGCTTGGGACCAGGCCCCAAACAACCACACTGACCATTTGTAGCTTTAGCTCAGATCAGCAAACTTTCTCCAGAGGACCAGATAGTAAATAATTTGGGCTTCGTGGACTGTAGATTCTCTGTTGTAGGTACTCGGCTCTGCCCCTGTAGCGTGAAAGTAGGTTTAGACATTACATAAGTAGCTGGGCGTGGTGGCGCACCCTTGGAATCCCAGTACTTGGGAGGACAAGACAGGAGGATTACAGGTTCGCGGCCAGCCTCAGCTACTTAGTGAGGCCTCCGCAACTTAGTGAGACCCTGTTTCAAAATAAAGAATAAAAAATAGGACTGGGGGTTTAGCTCAAAGGTAGAATGCCTCTGGGTTCAATCCCCAGTTCCGCAAAAAAAAAAAAAGACATTACATACGTAAATGGGTGTGGCCTCGTGTCATAAAACTACACACGCAGGCTGCAGGCTGGATTGGCCCCAGACTGGAGTGTGCTTATCCCTTTTGGGGGTTCTTCCCACAATTGTTTCTCATATCAGATTGCAAAAATAACACTGATACCAACTAACACTTAACAGCACCAACTATACATGAGGCACTGTTCTCAACTCGTAACCACCTTGTTGAATCGTTGCTGCCACCTTGGTGGCCAGTACTGTCAGCACCCCCATTTACAGACAAGGAACCTGAGGCCCAGGCTAGTGTCATTTTCCCCAGTCGTGTTGCTCAAAGTGGTGGAGCCAGGGTTGTCATCCAGGGCACCCCAGTCACGGAACCACAGCTGGTTTAGCCCATCTCTCAGAAGAACTGCAAAGCAGCAGGACATGTGGGCGCACACCTGTAATCCCAGCACTCGGGAGGCCGAGACAGGAGGATCACAGGTTTGAGGCCAGCCTCAGCAACTTAGGGAGACCCTGTTCCAAAATAAGAAAAAAGGCTGGGGGTGTAGCTCGGAGGTAGAATGCCCCTGGGTTCAATTCCCCAGCACCACGATAAAAGAACTTCGAAGCCCGTGTCCGTGGCATTGGCTAAGGGTGGGCGTAGGAGCAGCCCGAAGATAAAAGCTGTACTTGAGACTGTTCTTAAAGCACCACTGAGGAGTTCCCATGACTGAGTCTTCAGAGCTCAGCGCCAAGAAAACACGTCTGCCCGGCCCGTGCCGAGCACCCCCACACTCGTGGCTAGGAAACAGGCCCCACGTTGCGCCGCCTCCATCTGAGGCTGCCTCTGCGGCGGGGCGTCTGCCGTCCCTCCTCGGCCCCTCCTGCCCTGGAGCTGGGTTTCGGGGCAGCGCTGTGAGCGCAAGGTTGCTGGCCCTCTCTAGCAAGTCCCTGAGTGCCCCGAGTCCTAGGGGTAATTCTTAGATGCACACGGGGACATGGAGTCCACTGCAGGGAGACCAGAGTCACCGCAGCTTGGGGCAGCAGACCTGCCGGCCAGCACCTGGGAGGGAGCCACTGGGTGGTTTGGCTAGCACGGGGTTGGGGGGGGAGGGTAGCTCCCCCAGCCCCAAACTGTCTTGGCTGTTTTACTTTACAAGAAAATCTTACCTAAAACTCTTGAAGCGCTAGGCCTGAGTAGCACCCCACTACGTGACCGCCCTGCCGCCGCCTGCTCTCGCCGGGATGAGGTTTCTGGGTTTAGCATCTGGTGGCCCATGAGCTCATTCCTCTCCCGGCGCATGCCAGGAACCGGCGGGGGTTCAGGATTCCTCTGGGCCCGTCCAAGCCGACGGTCTCAGACTTTCCACTTGTGCGATTGAGGTCAGCGCCGCATTCCTGCTGGCCAGCACCGCGCATGTCAGTGCCGGGCCTGGGGGGGCTCCTCCCATGTGCCCCGGAATCCACTCCCTGCGTGGGTCCCCTCCCCCAGGCTGGTGTGTGCCGCCCTGCGCCCGGCATCCTGGGGGGCTCCATTGCTGGCCCTGGACGACCCGGCCAGGCTCTGGCTCCGGGCCACCGGGATGAGACGGCGGCCCCTGTGTTTGCTCAGGCCGTGGTGGAGCAGGGAGGAAATGTCCGGCCAGGAAGGAGCAGCGGGAAGTTGTGAAGAGCTTCGTCCCAACTTGTCAGCCTGTCAGAGAATGTGGAGCTCAGTGGCTGGGCCTCAGACCACGGAGTTTTACTAATGGCTGGAGCCGCTGTCTGTCCCCAAGGCCACATGGCACCTGGCTTTGCATCCCAAGCCTGCCACCTCCACCGACTGACCAGTGTGCCTGCAAGCAGGTCTCAGCCCTCTGGGCCTCTGCGTCCGTCCTGCCGGTGGAAGCCTGGGTAATCAGCAGCACAGAAGGTGGCCGCGTGACAAGCAGGGTATAAGTAATACGTGCGTGAAAATCTCTGCGGACTGGATGTGACCCTCGGTGGGTCCACTAGCCAGCTATGGTGGCCAGCCATCCCAGTGTGCCCAAGTCAGAGGATTCCTGGGAGGCCAAAATTTACTATTCTAAACCCTGAATGGTCCTGGGCAAACTGGGACAGTTGGTCACCCTACGGTGAGCCACACATGCCGGCATTCTTTAAGCCAGGGGCCTTCATTTAAAAATACAAAGCTGACCCAACATCACATAGGAGGTGGCAGTGTTACTCCGTAACCTGATGTGTCCCAAAGTGTCTCACCCTGGTCTTCAGCCCCAGCAGGGCACAGAGCTGCAGAGCTGGGGGCAGGGCCTGTGGAAGCCAGTCTGGGAGGGGCGGCCCCAGCAGCGCTTTGCTAGGGCACGATGGCTGGCCTGTCGGCGAAGGTGACAGTCCCTCGGCTATAGCGCATCATTCCACCGGACAGCACCCTTCTGCCTCGAGGGGAGGAGCACACAGGACAAGCGGCCACTCGGCTGCGAAGAAGCGCTGCTTCCTGCGGCCCAGGACCCCCCAAGAGGACGGCCGTCCTGTCCTGGGGTCTTGGCTTTCAGGACACGGACGCACTCACTGAGCGAGGCCCTGCGTGGTGTCCCGGCCTCCCTCCACCTGCCCCGCTGTTGCCTCTCAGCTCCAGCCTCCAGCCTGATCGCTTACTCCGGGTCCTCTGAGGCCAAAGCCCACGGTGACCTCTAAGCCTGGAGCCCTTTTCCTTCCCGTCTTCTGTCTCAGCCCAAAGTCCACAGCCACAGAGACACCTCCCCTGAGCTCCTGGCTAGAGCAGCATCGATCCCTGGCGCTACCGTCTCAGCCAGCCTGGGCCCCGTACCTGCCTAACCCTGCCCGCTGCCGGCCTCAGATCTGCTTTGATGAACGGAGCCGAAGCCCATAATTTAACCCTTTCCTCCCATGCCTTCTCCACTGAACAGCCAGGCAGCCTCCCTGCCTCTGTTAACCATTTCTGTGACCCCGCCTGCCGCAGGCCCAGGCCCAGCCCCAGGAAGAGCCACTCTGCTCGACCCTCTCCCACCCTCTGCAAGGAAATATTTCTGTTTTATGACTCACGCTGTTCCTCGTTTCTCTCGCGTTATCTTAATGAATTAACTGGGTCCCATCGTTCCCCTGGCCTCCCGCAGTTTATGAGCTGTACAGCGATATCTGGGATCTTAGTCAACCCCACACAGTTGTTGTGCTGGTTCCTATTACAGTAATTGGCATAAACTTTATTCTTTTGCAGAGAGATTTTTTTGGCCCGCTGAGACTGCATAACCATCTGCCATAAATTGAGACTAGTACGGCTTATTTTGGTGAATGCAAAATTGGATCCCATTCTTTACTCTGTGGCTTGATTCAACTTCCAGATGGTTAATCCACATGAAGTAATAGGAATGCACCGCGGCTCTGCTTAGCTGAAGATGGAGACGTAATATTTATTTGCTGATGTGGAGGCCTCCAAACGCGGCCCTGTCGGGATGTCAATATATAAAGCAGCAGCACAAAAATGTCAGCCTGTTCCACAGGAGGGACGGCCGTCCTCCGAGTTGCCATGGGGGACCCCGGGTGTCTTTTTTTTTTGTCTGCCCTTGACCTAATCTCAAGAGGTTTCGTTCTCTCCTGGGCTGTTTCTTATCAGCTATGTCTGCCCGTGTAGCCGGCTACACATCTGCTTTGACTTTAGTGCGTGTGACATTTTCATTAATACTTCTCCAAGGTTGAGCCTTTATTCCAAAAACCCTGCAGCTCACGGAAGCTGTAGCTCAGCTGGGCACAGCTGGGGGCTGCTGGGAAATTTGACCCCACGATATTGACAAGCTTGGCCGTCTCCACCCACTTGGGCTAATCAATCCTTCTTAATTTTTACTTCCCGCACTCACCTGCTGTGCTGGGAGGCCCTGAAGCAGATCGAGGTCAGCAGAATTGGGGTGTCAGACCCCACTGGGGTTTGTACCTTGGAGAGTCTTGACTGCCCCCTGCCAGCCAGTCCTGCCCCCAAACTCCTCCTGGCCCTCAGAGCCTGGCCCAGGGAAGATGGGCTCAGGCTTCCTCTCCGCACCCCCGGGCCCCGAAGACCACCTGAGACAAGCTTCACCTCGGGAACCCATTAAAACCACAGGCTAGCCGGGCTCAGCGGTGCACACCTGTAATCCCAGTAACTGGGAAGCTGAGACAGGAGGATCGCAGGTTCAAGGCCAGCCTCAGCAACTTAGGCCCTCAGCAACTCAGCAAGACCCTGTTTTAAAATAAAAATTAAATGGGCTAGGGGTGTAGCTTGGAGGTAGAATGCCTCTGTTCCATCCATAGTGCCAGAAAAGAAAAAAACTGCGAGCTAGCCAGGAGTGGTGGTGCATGCCTGAAATCCCAGTGACTTGGGAGGCTGAGGTAGGAGGATCCCAAGTCAAGAGGTCAGGTTGGGCAATTTAGCAAGAGCCTGTCTAAGAAAGAAAGAGAGAGAGACGGCTTGGGGGTGTAAGTCAGTGTCAACACACTTGCCTAGTATGCAGAAGGTTCTGGGTTCAATTCCTAGTACCACAAAAAGAAACAAAACCCTGCAGACTTCTGGCTCTAGGGACCTCAGCCAGCCGAGTTTGCCCAGGACCTGGTCTGGTTTTAGCACTGCTAGTCCCACCTCCTGGTGAACCCCTCAAATCTCGGCATGCTGGGACAGTTGACCCCCCTACCTGGCCCCTACCAACCCCAGAATGAGACCATCTGAGGGAGGGCTCAGGCTAAGGAGCTGGGTTTGGGCGGGTCCCTGCGGGTGGCTCTGAGGAGCACTTGAATTGGGGACCACAGCTGTAAGCCACACTTGCCTTCAGGATCCGTGCCCACGCACGGCGGACTTCGAGAACGCCCCGTGTGAACTTGACCTGTGCCCACGCACGGCGGGCTTCGAGGACACCCCGCGTGACTCTCACCCGTGTCCACGCACGGTGGGCTTCGAGGACGCTCTGCGTGAACTTGATCCGTGTCCACGCACAGTGGGCTTCGAGAACGCTCTGCATGAGCCTTACACGTGACAGCATCGTCACTTACAGCGTGCGGTTCCCCTGCCCACTTCTCCTCTCCCTTCTCAGTTCCCAGCTCTGCGCCTGGCCTGGAGTCGCCACTCAGAAAAGGCTGCTGGGGGAAAACTGGATACAAGCAGATATTTGTAGAAGGGAAAGGGACCCACACCTATTTCCCACATTTGTTTCCAAAGTTCTGGGGTGGACTTGATTAGAAATTTGATCAAGGAAATTCTAGTAGTGTGGGAGTTAGGCCTAGGCTATATTTGTAAAGGAAGACCTTGAACGTTTCAAGATGGAACAAATAAAGAATTAGATCTAAGGAATTCTCAAACGGGATGGACTGGAACTCAGGCCCAGTGGTGCACGCCTGCAGTCCCAGTACTTGGGAGGCGGAGACCGGAGGATTCAGGTTCGTGGCCAGCCTCGGCTACTTAGTGAGGCCCTCCGCAACTTCGTGAGACCCGGTTTCAAAATAAAGGATAAAAAAATAAGCTGGGCGTGGTGGCGCACGCTTGTAATCCCAGTACTTGGGAGGTTGAGACCTGAGGATCCGGGTTCGTGGCTAGCCTCAGCTACTTAGTGAGGCCCTCCGCAACTTAGTGAGACCCTGTTTCAAAATAAAGAATAAAAAGTAGGACTGGGGGGTGGAGCTCGGAGGTAGAATGTCCCTGGGTTCAATCCCCGATACCGCAAAAAAAAAAAAAAAATGGAATGGAGCCGTGAACATTCTAAGATGAAATTGCTCTTTCCCAATCATTTCGGGAGCTTCTGCAGGCAGAAAGGACAAGAAGCTGAACTCCTGCACATGATTAATGACACCTTAGTGCTTTCAGTGTTCGCAGTCCCCGGCTCCCCAGATACAGCTGCCCAGGGGGATGACTCAAGTGATCCCCGATGGGCGATGGAGACCAGAAACCCAGGAAATGGACCAGGCCACCGGGCAGGAGCGGGAGCCAGTGTCTGGCTTCTGCAGGACCCCAGCACCTGTGCGGGGTCACCCAGGCGATGGCGGGCCCCATCCCCTGCGCGTGACCCCCGGCGACACTCCATGTTGCCCGCTTCCTGGGCTGCGGATTTCACCACATCTGCTCCAGTCTCCTGGTCTGAACAGTGCAGAGGGAAAGATGTCCTCCCCTACACGGTGGCTTTACCGTGGGGACAAACGTGAAGGATCATTTGTGTGGGTTTTCTCTGTCATGGAATGCCCTCGTTCCCACACCCCCAAGATCTTGTTGGCAGGAGGGAGCAGAGACGAGCGGAGTGTGCAGAGGAAGCTGTGGCGGCCAGCCCGTGGATTCTCTACGACTCCAGCGACAGGAGAGGCCTCGGGTGCAGCCGCAGGTCTTGTTGGCTCTGCCTTCCAAGTCTGCCCGGTTCCCACACCGCTGGTCCCTTCGCTGCCCAGCCGCCATCCTCCCTCCCCGGCTTGAGGCTCCCAAGCTTCCTGCCTGACCTTCTCCTCTCCCAGAGGGGAGCCATGGAGAGGGGACGGCCCTCCACCCCTCCGCTGTGCCAAGCTCTCGGGTACAGTCAGGGCGAGGAGTGGGCTCCCCAGCCCTGCTCGCCTCCCATCTTCCCGCCCTGGCTCCACTCCTGCCACGGGCTCGGGCTTTCTGCTCTTCCGCCCACCAGGCGGATCCCACTGCCCGGAGGGTCCCCTGACATCCTCCCATGCTCCCTGCCTCCCGTTCCTCACACGTCCCCTCTCCAGGGGGCCTTCCCGGGCCATCTGCCTTAGCTCTTTGCTGGCGCTCAGCACCATGGCGGAGTGTGGGTGCGCCCTGCTCTGTTCCCCACTGGACCGGAAGTTCCACGAGGGCCTATTTTGCCCTGTCCGTGGTGCCTGAGCCCGGCTGGATTCTTGATGTTCAGTGAGCGTTTAGAGCTGTGAGACTCGCTGGGTGCAGTGGCCCACACCTGTAATCCCAGGATTTGGAGGCTGAAAAAGGAGGATCGCAGGTTCGAGGACCGCCTCAGCAAGTAGCAAGAGTCATCGACCTAGCGAGACACTGATTCAAAATAAAAATAAAATAGGGCTGGGGTGTAGCTTGGAGGTAGAGGACTCCTGGATTCAATCCCCAGACACACACACACGCACACACACACACGCAGGACTCCCCGGTCTCTTCCCTGTTAGGCCAGCGGCTCTCTGTAAGCCACACAGTAGTTGCAAAGACCACATGAAACTGAACAGGGCTGTCCAAATGTAATAATGGCCATTAGCATCTCTCTACCCCAGGGCGGCGGTTGCGGAGCGTTCTGTGTAATCGGAGCACAATTAAACATATGGCGGTGTTTCCACCGGGCGGTCGAGCGGCTTCTAGCTCACTCCACGCGGCCGCGGCCGCTGGTTCTTTTCTTTTTCGCTGTAACAACAAATCTGGATCCACCCTCGTTGCGGGCCCTGTGGTCCAGACCCCTGGGGAACACCAGGGAATGAGATTCATGCTAGCAGGATTTAATCCCGAGACTCGGGCTATATATCCAGTGACGATTTCCTGGATTTTGCAGCCAACATAAATAACAGCAGGAGGATTCCCGCTGCGTGGGGTGAGGTGCATCCTGCCCAGCTGGGCTGCTAGTGATAGAATTAGCAGAGCTGCACCCACCACCCCCTCCCCCAGGCACCCCGCGGGGCTCACTGGCCTCTGCGTCGGTCCAGGAGCGCCAGGCACCATGCAGAGCTTTCTCGGTTTTATCCGTGCATGAAACGCTGTGGGTTTGCAGAAGGGTTTAGAGCCCGACGGCAGAGTCAAGAATGAAAGCACGTGTTTGCAGCCCGACTCAGCCTTGCAGGGAAATTTCCTTCAGGGACATACAGTCGCGCCTTTCCAACTGCACTGAGAACTTGATGGAGGTGAGGTCTGTGCTTTAGGCAGCCAGCCTGTAGAAACTTGGACGCCACTCGTGATGCCTCGCTTTTATAGATAATTAAGTAAGTGAGGTGTCACGTACAGCAGGGTTGGAAATAACATGCATGTCAGTCCATGGGGAAATGGGGAGATAGGAGGTATTCATAAGGTGGAATATTATACAGCAATTAAAAGGAGGGAACTGGGCCTAAGTGTAGCTCAGTGGTGGAGTGCTTGACTGGCATGCACAAGGCCCTGGGGTTGTTCTGTTGCTAGCATTGCAATAAATAAATAGCTGTTGCTACACCTGCCAGCAAGGATATTTTTTTCTTCTTTTTTTTATTGCGGTACTGGGGATTGAACCCAGGGGCATTCTACCTCTGAGCTACACCCCCAGCCCTATTTTTTTAAATCCTTATTTTGAAACAGGGTCTCACTAAGTTGCGGAGGGCCTCACTAAGTAGCTGAGGCTGGCCACGAACCTGTGATCCTCCTGTCTCAGCCTCCCAAGTACTGGGATTACAAGTGTGCACCACCACACCCAGTGCTCGCTCGCTCTCTCTCTTTCTCTCTTTGTGTGGTACTGGGGATTGAACCCAGAAGCATTCTACCTCTGAGCTAGACACCCCCAGCTCAATTTTATTTTTATTTTGAAACAGGGTCTCACTAGGTTAATGAGAGTCTCACTATTTGCTGAGGCTGGCCTTGAACCTGCGATCCTCCTGTCTCAGCCTCCCAAGTACTGGAATTACAGGCATGCATCACCAACGACCATGCCCGGCTATGTCTGCTTGTTTTTGCTGTTGTTTTCTTGTTCTTGCTAAGGGGGCTCAATTCAGACATAAAGTCCCAAAGTCAAGGATACTACCCCTGACTGAGGGGGGCGGTAGTAGGCTCAGGTGCAACTATGGGGGTATCAAATAAAAATAAGAGGGCAAGCTGGATGTGCCCTCTTAGACCCTGTTTCAAAACAACTTAGACCCTGTTTCAAAAAAAAAAAAGGGCTGGGGATGTAGCTCAGAGGTAGAATGTCCCTGGGTTCAATCCCCGGTACCAAAAAAAAAAAAAAAAACACTCCTCTCCCTTCCCCACGCAGGTGGCCCAGTGGAGGGCAGACGGGGATCCCCAAAGAAGAGGGGAGGGAGAGGCGGAAGCCGCAGCGTCCAGAGCCCCGACACCCCGGCGGCCGGGCCTGTGCCAGGCAGGTGGGCAGCAGAGGGGCGCGGGCCCAGGGAAGACGGCTGCCCTCGCCATGGTCCGCGGCCCTGGAGGATCCAGCCCCGCGGGTCCGGGGAGGAGCCCCGGCTGGGAGTCGCGCAGGCTGAGGCAATTAGGGGTAATGGGGCTGACTCATCTTGGCGGGGCCCGTCAGCGTAATGGCCCCGGACGCGTGCCGCGGGCCGTGGCGCTGAGCTCAGTCCTCCACCCGGCCCTGGGCTGCTCCTCACGGGCGGCGGCCGCTCTGCCCCAACCTGGCACGGGCGCGGAGCCCGGGCGGGCGGGAGGCCGGGGCGCAGCGAGCGATGCCCCTGCCCCGGCTCTGCGGCCCTGACCCGGGGCTGCCCGCGCAGAGCACTGCCTGGCGCGCGCGAAGCCCATGGCTCCATCCCCAGCCTGCAAAAACTAGAAATAGCAACTAAATAAATAAATAAATCATCTTAAAAAATAATGTCCTAATATGAAACCACCGGGACCAGGCCCGTCAGTTCTAGAACTACTCCTTTCCTTACTTTTTTTTTTTTTTTTGCAGTACTGGGGATTGAACCCAGGGGCATTCTACCTCCAAGCTACACCCCCAGCCCTATTTTTTATTCTTTATTTTGAAACAGGGCCTCACTAAGTAGCTGAGGCTGGCCGCGAACCTGTGAGCCTCCTGTCTCAGCCTCCCAAGTACTGAGATTACAGGCATGTGCCACCATGCCTCGCTCTTTCCTTACATTTTAACATCTCTAAAATTGAGCTGGACACAGTGGCATGTGCCTGTCATCCCAGTACTCAGGAGGCTGAACCAGGAGGATTGCATGTTTGAGGCCAGCCTCAGCAACTTAGAGAGACTCTCAGCAACTTAGCGAGACCCTGTTTAAAAAAATAAATAAAAAGGGCAGGGGATGTAGCTCAGAGGTAAAATGCCCCTGGGTTCAGTCCTCAGTACAAAAACAAAATAAAAGAGAGAGAGAGAGAGAATTGGAGGCTGGGGTGAGGGGAGGGAAGCCCTCAGTCTGGGGTGGGGACAAGGATATGTCTGGGTCCTGTGACACTGTGTTCAGGGCCCAGCTGTGGCCCTCACAGTTCATTGGTACTGCCCTTGTGCGGTGCCTAGGGTTTCTCATCTGCAGAGCAGGGAGAATAATGCGCCCCTCACCGCTAAACAAGATAATGTGAAGCCGGCCGTGGTGGCGCACGCTGTAATCCCAGTACTTGGGAGGCTGAGACAGGAGGATCTGGGTTCACGGCCAGCCTCAGCTACTTAGTGAGGCCCTCCGCAACTTAGTGAGATCCTGTTTCAAAATAAAGAATAAAAAATAGGGCTGGGGGTGTAGCCCAAAGGTAGAACACCCCTGGGTTCAATCCCCGGTACTGCCAAAAAAAAAAAAAAAAAGAATAAAAAATAGGGCAGGGGGTGTAGCTTGGAGGTAGAATATCCCTGGGTTCAATCTGCACTACTGCCAAAATAAATAAATAAATAGGGTTGGGGCGTAGCTTGGGGGTAGAATACGCCTAGGTTCAATGCCCAGTAACACACACGTGCACGCACGCACACACGCATGCATGCACGCACACATGCACGCAAGCAGACCGGTCCCTTCTTCACCTTCCTGAGAAGGAGGGCTCTTTATCCAGCCTGGGTCGCTGGAGCGTTCCCGCGGAGCCCGGGGTGCTCGGTGGTTCTGAGGCCCGGCCTCTGCGAAGTCCTAACTGCTGGGTCAGATTTCACTGTGTACCCAAGAGCAGACTGCCAGGGGCTCGGGCACGCAGCTCTGTTCTCTGGCTGGCAGCGCCACCCCGGGGGCCTGGGGCCTTCGTAGCCGAGACTCCCGCCAAGGTCGACGCGGCGGCGCGCGCGGTTCCAGACAGTTCTCTATCACGGAGGCTTCTCCGGCCCTTGCTCCTCCGTCTGCGGCGGGGATGGAGACAAGTCTCAGAGGGTCAGTGAGGCCGGGTGCCAGGCTCTGCCTCTGCCCTGTGTGGGGCTGCAGAAGCCCCAGGCTCTGGTGAGAGAGGCCTGAAGGCCCGTAACAGAGCCGCAGCAACACCACAAACTCCCCGGGCCTCCGTGTCTTCATCTCTAAAATGGGAATGACAGTACTTAAGAAGGATGATTCTACAGCCATAAAAAGACTTAGAAACAAGCCGGGCCCTGTGGTGCACGCGTGTAGTCCCGGTACTTGGGAGGCTGAGACAGGAGGATCACAGATTCGAGGCCAGCCTCAGCAACTTAGTGAGACCCTCAGCAACTTAGCAAGACTCTGTTTCAAAATAAAAAATAAAAAGGACTGGGGGTGTAGCTCGGAGGTACAATATCCGTGGGTTCAATCCTCAGTACCAAAAACAAAACAAAACAGACTGAAGAACAGCCCGAGGTGCCGCAGTGGCATACAGCTATTTCCTGCAGGGTTCTGCATCTGCGGCTTACGTGGCCACAGCCTGGACTTTTGTCTGTTTTTCCTGTCAGATCACAGCTCCTAGGGCCTTCCTGCTTCATAGCTCCAGTGTTAATGGCTGCTCAGTTGTGCATTTGTTGTGATGTCTCAGAAGTAACTAAATCAGCCAGGCGTGGTGACTCATGACTGTCATCCCAGAACCTGGGAGGCAGAGACAGGCTGGATCGCAGGTGGGGGGCCAGCCTCAGCAACTTAGCGAGGCCCTCTGCAACTTAGTGAGAACCTGTTTCAAAATAAAGTAAGCCGGGCGTGGTGGCGCACTCCTGTAATCCCAGTACTTGGGAGGCTGAGGCAGGAGGGTCGCAGGTGTGAGGTCGGCTTCAGCAACTTTGTGAGGCTCCCAGCAACTTAGCAGGACCCCGTTTCAAAACAAAAAATCAAAAAAGGGCTGGTGGTGTAGTTCAGAGGTAGAATGCCCTGAATTTAATCCCCAGTATCAAAAACAAAACAAAACCAAAAATATAACTAAAACACACACGTGCGCGTGCGCACTCACGTGCGCGTGTGCGCCGACACACACATACAAGCACACACAGGGCCTTGCCTTCTGCAGGCATTCCTATTGCTGCTAGATTTCTGCCACAACAGACTGCACTAAACAGGCACCTTCAAGGCGGGCGGTTGTGTTCGCTGCTTCTGAATTCTTCCCTGAGGATAAATCCCCTGGCGGGAGACCCCTGGCTCTGGTTCCGTAATTCTGCAATCTTGGGTCGAGGATGGCATTTCCGGGAGGGTGGTTTGGCAAATGGACAGGCTAGACAGCCTTAGGTTAGCAGTGAGCCTCCCATGCCTGGAGGTATACAAGACAGTCGGGGCGGTCATGCATTGATCTGACAGCTATCTGCGGGGCCTCCCAGGGTGCCAGGCCTGTGTTAGGTGCTAAGGATGCAGGTGACGCTCTCTCTGCCTTCCTGGAGCTCACAGCCCAGGGGACAAAAGGTAAGGGACAAGGACCTCGCCGTGCCTGGCTGTGACGGAGCGCTCAGGACTCCTGCACCAGCTGGGCGCCCAGCGGCCAGAGCTCTGGGCGCACGATGAGCCACGCCTGGGCTGTGATCTGCTGTGGTATCTCCCGCTTCCCAGGACCCGCGCTTTCCTGAGACCCGTGACTCCCTCTTCCCCTGGTGACCTTGGAATTCAGACAAACTGGTGTGAGGCCTTTCAGCCCTGACGCCACCCCAGAGATCGCTGGGAGGCTCCTCCTGTGAACGGCACCTGCGGGACTTCCTGTCGACCACCTTCTCCCCGTGCCCCGTACTCGCCCTGACCCTGCTGACCCCACTCTCCTCCCTGCTCCTGGGATTTGAAGTTTTTAGATCCCCCTGTAAGTCAGCACCTGCTGTTTGTCTTGCTGTGTCTGGCTTCTTCCCCTTAGCGCAATGTCCTCCAGGTTCATCCACATTGTTGCAAATGTCAGGATTTCTTTCTTTTTAAAGGCTGAATAGTATTCCATTGTACGTGTATAGTTTTTGTCAATTAAAAATTAATTACAAATATTTGTCCACAGATTTACTGGATATTAAGATGGGGCTTGCAAGAGGGCGGCTGCTAGGGTCACTTCTGAAGTTTCCGAGAATCGCGACAGGGACTGAAGCTCAGTGGTAGGGCACTTGCCTGGCATGCGTCAGGCCCTGGGGTCCATCTCCAGCACTGCGGGAAAAAAAAGACACTTCTCAAAAGAAGAAATGCAAACGGCCATGAATGTATGAAAATGTTCGCCGTCCCTAGCAATCAGGGAAAAGCAAAACTACCCTGAGATTCCAGCTCCGAGTCTCCATCGCCTCCTCTGTAAAATGGGTCTAATAAACTCATCTGAGAGTGGGGGTGAAATGTGAGCCCATCCAGAAGCCTGTCTGCAAGGGGTGCCTGGCACACTGTGGTGATGAGGACGGTGCCGTGGTCACCGCCGTAGGGTGACTCGTCGTCCCGTTTGCCCCGGATCGAAGGGTTTCCTGGAGTGCCAGCCTTCAGTTTAGAACTGGGCAGGCGTCAGTCTAGTCCGATGTGCTGGTCGCCCCAGGTGGCCTGCAAACCTTTCCCTGCGCCTGGCCCCGCCGGCCACTAGGAGTCGCTCAACCCAGAGTCCTGACAGGCAAGCTGCAAACTCAGGGAACAGAAGCACGGGTCGTTTTTGAAAACATTAAGAACTAGTATTTTCCTCTGGGCATGGTGGCCCACACCTGTAATCCCAGCACTTGGGAGGCTAAGACAGGAGGATCATAGGTTCAAGGCCAGCCTCAGCAACTTAGCTGAGACTCTCAGCAACCTAATGAGACCCTGTTTCAAAACAAAAACAAAACAAACATCTGGGGGTAGAATGCCCCCGGGTTCAATCCCCAGTCTCTCTCTCCCTCCTTCTCTCTCTCTCCCTCTCTCTCTCTCTCTCTCTCTCTCTCACACACACACACACACACACACACACACACACACGAGTTAGTGTGTTCCTCTGGGCATGGTAGTGCACGCCTGTAATCCCAGTACTTGGTTGGGAGGCTGACAGGAGGATCACAGGTTCAAGGCCAGCTGCAGCAACTTAGGGAAATCATGTTTCAAAATAAAAAATGCAAAGGGCTGGGGGTGTAGCTTGAAGGCGGAATGCCCCTGGGTTCAATCCCAGTACCACGTACACAAAATAAACAAACAACTGGTATTTTCCTTCCAGGACCCACGAGGCCTTCCCGATGCCCTCCGTCCCACTGAAGGGGTCGCGTCGTGACCCCCCCACACACACCCCTCTCAGCCTCAGCTGGTGCGTGACGGCCCAGGAGGCCAGGATGGCCGCTCTCTGGTTCTCATATTCTGAGTTCTGGACGCTCCAAACTATACATCTACGCCTGCCTCCCTCCCGGCGTCCTAGCCTCGCCTTCTTCCCCGGCACTGAGTTCCTGGATTCCTTTCCAGCCAAATGGCTCCTCACCCAAAGTCCTCTGCCTCCTTTCAAAACCCAAGGCCACGTCCAAGCTCCGGAGCCCAAACCGCGCTTACATAACCCGCAGTGACGCTGAGTGCGTGTGAGGCCAGCGGCCGCCCCGGCACAGGGGACACTTTGTCCTGCAGAGGGGTTCTGTTTGCGACCTGTGCGTGCGCGCGCGTGTGTTTTTCCCCTCCTGAAATTCCAAAACAGCTCCTTTTGCTCAAGCTGTCAAAAAGAAAAAGAAGAAGAAGAAGAAGAAGAAGAAGGGGAAAAAATCTGCAATAATTTCAGCCCTGGGCTCAGATCAAGAATTGCAAACGTTAAGAGAATATTTTCCAAAGTTTGGAGGCAAATAGGAGTCGCCGAGTTACTGGAAATCGGAGACCGGCCTTGCGCAGCGTCCAGGCCGCCGCTCCCTCCGCCCGCGCGTGTCTCTGGTTATTTTGCTCCGTCGTCTCGTCCCCGCCACCTGCCCGGGCCAGGCGAGGCGCCTCTGTCCCTCGTCGTCTTAGTTCTTTCTCACGAACGTGCCCTCTGACTCTCCCCATTTCCCTAAAGTCTGAGTGACTTGTCCACAGTCGGTGTGCAGGTCACAGGAGAGCAGAGACTCAGATCCGTCCAGACTCACCGCTGCCGGTGCCGGCGGCAAGCGCCTACTGTGTGCAGAGAGGCCGGCCGTGCTTCCTGTGGTCTTCTTGCGTCTCTCCGGTCCTCGGAGGCGGCTCGTGCTGTTTCCACGTAGAGTCCTGCTTGGGAAGGTGGCACCTGTAGCCACACTGCGCTGGGACAGATGCGTCTGTGATGGACAGTCCCACAACCTCGTTCTTTGATGGAGAGGTCTGAGGCCTGGGATCAAGCCCCAAGGGTCGCGCAGCTCAGAACATGTCTCCACGAAACAGTTGAGTGAAAGAAACTTTCCTTTGGTTAAACACCTACTACGTGCAGTACAGACCTTGTTGGATTTAGTTCTCGTAACAACTTCTCTACATATCCACTGCAGAGCCAGAGAAACTGGGCTTTGTTTTTTTTGTTTGTTTTGGGTGCTGGGGACTGAACCCAGGAGTGTTCTACCTCCAAGCTATACCCCCAAGCCCTTTTTATTATTTATTTATTGTGGTACAAGGAGCTACACCCCCAGCCCTATTTTATTTTTTATTTTGAAACAAGGCCTCACAGCCGGGTGTGGTGGCGCACACTTGCAATCCTAGTACTTAAGAGGCTGAGACAGGAGGATCCGGGTTCGTGGCCAGCCTCAGCTACTTAGTGAGGCCTCTGCAACTTAGTGAGACCCTGTTTCAAAATAAAGGATAAAAAAATAGGGCTGGGGGTGTAGCTCGGAGGTAGAATGGCCCTGGGTTCAATCTCTAGTACCGCAAAAAAAAAAAAAAAAAAAAAAAGAAAGAAGGCCTTACTAAGTTGCTGAGACTGGCCTCCAACCTGCAACCTTCCGGTCTCAGCCTCCCAAGTGCTAGGATTACAGGTGTGCACCACCACGCCCAGTGAAACTGGGCTTTAAAGGGGAAAGGAGCTGCCCGAATTCACACGGCCAGGAAGCAGTGGAGGCAGGATGGCGGAACCCAGGTCCACTCCTCAGCCGACCTGTCCTGAGTGTTCAGTCTGTACTTGGCAGGGCCTCTGAGGACATGGAGGTGACAGACACACTCCCTGTCCCTGAGGAGTTTGCTTGGGGAGACGGGCCTGTGACTTCACAGGGCAGTCGCAAGGATTCACAGGAGCAGTCAGGGAGGCTTCCCAGAGGCGGTGACTATTTACACTAAAACCTGCCAGCCAGGGAGGTCCCTGATCACAGAGGCTACATTTGTCCTGACCTCTGCCGTGCCCCCAGCATGGTGCTTGGGACATTTAGGCGCCCCAAATGTATGTACTGACTCAACAAACAAGTGTGAGTTAAGGTAAGAGGAAGTAGATGTGGTGGACAAAATAATGGCTCCCAAAAGATGTCCACGTCTTCATCCCTGGAGCCCGTGAGCAGGTTTCGTCACGTGACGAGACAGCCTTTGCGAACGTGACTACGGTCGAGGAATCCTGAGGTGGGGAGACTCTCCTGAATTATCCAGGTGGGCCCAATCTAATCAGGCGACTTTTAAAATGAGCAGAAAACCTTCCCTGACTACGTTCAGAGAGAGACGTGAGCAGGGAGGGAGGGCCGGACAGATGCAAGTTGCTGGCTTTAAAGATGGGCCATCGATCGATCTCTCTCTCTCTCTCTCCTCTCTCCTCTCTCTCTCTCTCTCTCTCTCTGTCTCTCTCTCTCTTCCTGTCTCTCTCTCTCTCTCTCTCTACCTAGCAAGGCCCTCCGCAACTTCGTGAGACCCGGTTTCAAAAATAAAGCATAAAGAAAAATAGGGCCGGGGGCGTAGCGCGGAGGTAGAACGCCCCTGCGTTCAATCCCCTGTACCGCAAAAAAAAAAATAAATAAATAAATAAAAATAAAGATGGGCCAAGAAGGGCACGAGCCAAAAAATGCAGCAGCCTCCCCAAGCCGGAAAAAGTGGGAGGATGGACCCCTCCCGCGGCCCCCAGAAAGCAACGTGGCTTTAGCTCAGTGAGATCCATGTCAGACTTTTACGGATAATTAAGTCTGTGCTGCTTTAAGCCTTTAGGTCTGTGATGGTTTGTTGTAGCAGCAAAGCGACACTAATACGTGGAAGTCAGTTCCAGGCAGAGGAAACTCCAGCCAAAGGTCTGGAGGTTGAGAGAGAAGACGCTCGTATTGCAGAGTGCCAGCAGGGGGCGCTCCGGCGGCGGCCCAGGACTGCCCAGGACTGCTAAGGGCACCGCGCCTCCGCCTCCAGGCAGGCACCGCGGGGCGGCCGGGGAGAGCCAGGGAGCTGCTCTCGCTGACCACCTTCTCCACAGAACTTGTGACGCAATGTGCGGGCGAGCCCTTTGGAAAAGGGAGCAATCGCAGGGCGCCATGGCTCATGTCTATAAGCCCAGGACTTGGAGGCTGAGACAGGAGGATCGCAAGTTCGAGGCCAGCCTCAGCGACTTAGCGAGATCCTTAGCAACTTAGCAAGACCCTGTCTCCAAATAAAAAATGAAAAGGGCTGGGATGTAGCTCAGAGGTAGAACACCCCGGGTTCAATCCTCAGTACCACAAAATACATACACACATTCATACATGCACAGATACATACATAACCACATACATACATACACAGGAAAAATAAGACGTCAGTGCAGGGTGTGGTCTGGAACAGTTGGAGCGGATCCGAGGACACAAGACCAGAGGTGGGAGAGCCGCGTTGGGGCGCTCGCCTGGGCCCGGTGGCTGTGGGAGGCTCCCGGGCGCCCCGCAAGGTGCAGCTCAGAGGTGAGGATGTGTCCACTCCCACAGCCTTCAACAGCGAGAAGAGGATGCAGGAAGGACTTGGGAGGATCCAACAGACCGGGCTCGTCACTGGCTCTGTTAGTTGGGCCGACGCTTCCCTGCACCTCAGTTTCCCCATCTGTAGAATGGGGCTGCCCATCCGAATCTAAGTGCTGGGGTTTGGAAACACTCTGCATAAGCGGGCTGGCACCTGGGCGGGCTCGAACCGCGGCAGGCACGATAGTTACTATGCGCGTGAGGCTCTTTGGCCTGAGGAACTTCCCAGCCCATGTCCAAGGCCCAAGTCTGCCCTGAGCGAATCTTGTTCCCGATCAGAAAGCGGGGACAAGCCGGGCGTGGTGGCGCACGCTTGTAATCCCAGTACTTGGGAGGCTGAGACAGGAGGATCACAGGTTCGAGGACAGCCTCAGCAAGTAGTGAGACTCTCATCAACCTAGTGAGACCCTGTTTCAAAATAAAAGTAAAATCGGGCTGGGGGTGTAGCTCGGAAGTAGAATGCCCCTGGGTTCAATCCCCAGTACAAAAAAAAAGAAAGAAAAACAAAAGCGGGGGACAGATTCCGTTGACGTGATCACCCCTGCGTTTTGCAGTGTGAGGTCCCCCACTCTGTTGATGTCTTCAGGGATTTAAAAACTCTGTTTGCAACAAAGAGGCCTTTGTGTGCTGGGCCGGGCAGCGTGGCGGGGATCTGACCCGAAACCCGATCGCCAGCCGCTGGCCACAAACCTGCCCAGCCGCGCCACGGCCGCAGCGACGGCGATGGCGGCCGGATTACACTGGGCCTTTGTCCTGACGGGAAAGGCCACCAGCCCGGCGGGACTTTATCTCTGCAGGGCGCTAGGCCGGCAAGCCCCTTCCCTGGCGCGTCCCGGCCGCGGCGGTCTTGCAGCAGCCCGGGGAGCAGGCGCGAGCGCCGTGCCCGATTTCCAGATGTGGAGCGGGTGAGGCCGCCGGCTCACGGGAGGCACAGCTGGGAGGTGGACTCAGGTCTGAGCCCCAGCGCTGTGCTCTCCCGTGGAGCCACACGTTGGGCCACGTTTGGGTCCAATTATTCAGCAAAGGCATGTCGGGAACCTGCTAGCATCACCCTGTCCAAGCACTGGGGAGCTAGTAAGGGTAAGGGAGACTTTGGCGCATTCATTCATTCATTCATTCATCCGGTATTTGTTGAGCCAAGTTGGGGAACTGGAAAAGGAGCTGTCAGCGGGCGCTGCGCTTTACAATCTCCATGCCTCATCACGTGCTGTGACACACAGCCCCAGGGCTCCAGGGGGCTGGGTCTAGCTTTTTTTCTGTTGCTTGCACAATGCCCAGCATGTTTCCTGGCACATAGTAGGTACTCAAAAACAACCAACTTAATGTATACACATGCTCACAGCAGCACTATCCACAACAGGTGGAAACAACTCAGATGTCCATCAACAAATGAATGAATAAACAATATGTGGTCTATCCATTCACTGGAATAGTATGCAGCCGTGAAAAAGAATGAAGCACTGATAACATGCTAAAATATGGATGAGCTTCAAAAACTCGATGCTGAGTGAACAAAACCTGGCATAGAAGGTCACATATTGTATAATTCTGTGTTTTCGTAACAACTAGGTTATGGCAAGTTCGCCTTTAACAATTCAATTGATGTGGAATATCCAAAATAGGCAAATTCATAGCCATAGGAAACAGATTGGTGGTTGCTAGGGGCTGGGGGCTAGGAATGGGAAATGCCCGCTTAAGGGTTATGGGCTTTCCTTTCGGGATGATACAAATGTTTGGAACTGGATAGAAATGGTGGCTGCAACAATACTATGGCTGTACTAGTTGCTACTGAATTGTTTGTTTGTTTATTATGGTACTGGGGATCGAACCCAGAGGCATTCTACCTCTGTGCTACACCCCCAGCCCTATTTTATTTTTTATTTTGAAACAGGGTCTTGCTAAGTTGATGAGAGTCTCACTACTTGCTGAGGCTGTCCTTAGACCTGCCATCCTCCTGTCTCAGCCTCCCAAGTACTGGGATTCCACACCCGGCTCCTATTTTATTTTGAAACAGGGTCTCACTATGTTGCTGAGGCTGGCCTCTGACCTGCGCGATCCTCCTGTCTCATGTTAAAACTCAATTTTATGTTAGGTGTGTTTCATCTGCATAAAGAGAAATAAAGTAACTTTTTACAGATTTTGGAGGGACAGGATTGTGCCGGCTCCATCTTGCAGATGACAAAGCAGAGGCTCTGGGCGGTGTGGGCTTGCCTGGTGCGGGAGGCTGGGCCTGTGCCCTGGTGGCCTCGGCCTGTCTTCTGCAGGCCCCTCTGCTCTGCACTGCCCCCCATAGGGGTGTTTGCACAATCTCTGAGCACCTGCTTTTGAGTTTTGTTTTTTTTTTTTAGGTACTGAGGATTGAACCCAGGGACATTCTACCTCTGAACTACACCCCAGTCCTTTTAATTTTTTTTTTTATTTTGAAACAGGGTCTCACTAAGTTGCTGAGAGTCTCACTTATTTTCCAAGACTGGTTTCAAACCTGTGATCCTCAAGTACAGGGATTCAGGCGTGCGCCACCACGCCCAGCTTCCCCTGACCGAATACCGCTGTATGTTCCCTGGCGAGTATTGTCTTAGCAGTGAGGCCCCGGGGCTCTGGGGAGCTGTCTCTTCATTTGTCTGCAGTGCTGAGGATGGAGCCCAGGGTCTCACTCCGTCTAGGCAAGCGCTCTGCACCAAGCAGCCCAGCCCCTGCCGGAGCTCCTCAGAACAAGTGCAGGAGCCGGGCGTGGTGGCGCACGCGTCATCCCAGTATGTGGGAGGCTGAGACAGGAGGATCGCAGGTTCGAGGCCAGCCTCAGCAAGTAGTGACACTCTCGTCAACCTAGTGAAACCCTGTTTCTAAGTGAATGAATGAATGAATGAATGGGGCTGGGATTGTAGCTGGGGGTAGAATGCCCCTGTGTTCAGTCCCCAGTACCAAAACATCAACACATCAAGGGAAGGGCCTGCTGTTGCTATGAGGCAGGTGAGCCTCGCCCTCCGCCGCCCTCGCGCAGTGCCGGGGACTCTCATTTTTCTGGACCCGCGACGGTGCCTGGAGGGGCCGCAGCCTCTACTCAGGGTTCAAATAACCCCAGGCGTTGGCCGCCTCCTGGGCAAAGTTAGATTTTGCAGAACCCGCAGTTCTGGGGCCGCTGCTCGGCGGGACGGCGGGACCGGCGCTTCTCCTTGGGGGGTTGACTGCAGGCCCCATCATCAGCCTGGCGAAGCTGGGGTGCTGGCGCCCCGAGCCTCGCCGTCCTCGCCGCTACGTCGGCCTCAGCTCCAGGAGGATCCGGAAAGATGAACGTGCCCTCAGCCTGTCCCTTAGCCTGTGTCACCCGCTGTAGCGATATTGTCGCCACCCACACCCAGCCCTGCTCCTGTCCAGGCCGAACTATTACACAGAGATTTTTCTTTGAAACTTTTAATATTTGTCCCGTTTTCTGTGATTATAAGGTTCTAAGAATCACAGCAATTTTTTTCAGCCTTGATTTAGTACAATTATTATTGGCATACAATTGGTCAAAACAAAAGAACTCAGCCAGGTGTGGTGGCACACGCCTGTCATTCCCCGTACTTAGGAGGCTGAAACAGGAGGATCACAGGTTCAAGGCCAGCCTCAGCAACTTAGCAAGACTGTTTCAAAAAACAGAGTCTGAGGGTGTAGCTTGGAGGTAGAATGCCCCTGGGTTCAATCCTTAGTATAAAAATAAAAATAAAATAACACAATTCCATATTTGTATATCGTTATAAAATGTTTATGTTGAATATTATACAATTATAATATATAATTATACAATCACAATGTATACAATCATACATTATAATTATAATGTATAGCCAGGCATGGTGGCACACTCTTGTAATCCCAGTCCTTGGGAGGCAGAGACCAGAGGATTCGGGTTCGCGGCCAGCCTCAGCTACTTAGTGAGGCCTCCACAACTTAGTGAGACCCTGTTTCAAAATAAAGAATAAAAATAGGACTGGGGGTGCAGCTCGGAGGTAGAATGCCCCTGGGTTCAATCCCCAATGCCACAAAAAAAGTATGATAATTAGTGATTCAAATTATTTTATAAAACAATTATTAACAATTTTGGGAGACATGTCTGTTATGAATTGAGTCACAATCAAACTTTTCCCCAGCCTTGAAGAAAAGATAAATGTGTAAAACCTCGCCCGTCTCTAGTCAGACTCTTGGTTTTCTTTTTTTGGTTAATTGGTGGAAAAAATGTATTAAATGTTGTATGAGATGAAATACACATGGACTGTGACTGGAATAAAATGTTTTGTGATATTATCTGGCAAAATATATTTTAACACTTAATTGAATAGCACATGCCAAAGCTGCACAAAATCATATAACATTTCCACCTGTAGGTTTTTTTTGTTTGTTTTTTTTTTGTGTGTGGTATTAGGAACTGAACCCAGGGACATTCTACTTCTGGGCTTCACCCCCAGCCCTGTAAAAAAAATTTTTTTTTTTGAAACAGGGTCTCACTAGGTTGCCGAGAGTCTCACTACATTGCTGAGGCTGGCCTCGATCCTGTGATCCTCCTGTCTCAGCCTCCCAAGTACTAGGATTATGGGTGTGCGTCACCATGCCCGGCTCTAGTATATTTAAGAGTCGGGATGTGCTGAATCGTACAGCATCCCTTCCATACTCGTTTCCACCTGACACCTGTGAATGTGACGTTATTTGGAAATTGGGTCTTGGCAGGTGTAATCCCATTAAAATGTGTTCATGTTGGATTGGGGGGCCCAACGTGATAGGACTCGTGCCCTTATAAGAGGAGACAAATTTGAACACAGAGGCAGGAGGAAGACGCCTCCCGCCTTTGGAGGCAGAGACCGGAGTGATGTGCGTGAGCACAGGGGACCAGGGACTGCTGTGAGCCGCGGGCAGGAGCCCACTACAGTAAGTGCTCAATTAAAGGCTGTTGAGACAAGTGTCTTTTGCAGCCAGCCTAACCTTCCCCCTGCTTCCCTGGGGCTCCGTTTCCTCGTTTCCTTGCTGCGGGGGCTCCCCAGAGCCTGGTGCATGGAGTCAGGAAGCCGCTCCATGTCTGATGGGGGCTCTCGGTGGCCATCCAGCAGGGGTGGCGGGCGAGGCTTTCCGTAAGGACGCGGTCACTGAGCTGACTTGCCTGGGCACGAAGCCCTCCAGCCGTGGGCACGGGCCCTGCAGAGGCAAGAAGGGAGGACTCGGGGTCGGTGTGGCCCGGCTGGAGGGACCGTGGCCCGCGTGCTGAGGTTCCCGGGCCTGAATTGGATTTTATTATTTATTTATTTATTTATTTATTTATTTATTTATTTATTTATTTTGCGGTACCGGGGATTGAACGCAGGGGCGTTCTACCTCCGCGCTACGCCCCCAGCCCTATTTTTTATACTTTATTTTGAAACCGGGTCTCACGAAGTTGCGGAGGGCCTCACTAAGTAGAGAGAGAGAGAGAGACAGGGAGAGAGGGAGAGAGAGAGAGAGACAGAGAGAGACAGAGAGAGGGACAGGGAGGGAGAGCGAGAGAGCTGAGGCTGGCCTCGAACCCGGATCCTCCGGTCTCCACCTCCCAAAGTACTGGGATTACAAGTGTGCGCCACACGCCCGGCCTGAATTGGATTTTTATTTGCAAAGGAAAGATGACATCCATGGAAGGTTTATGGATGTGAAAGGAAGGGGTGGAGGTGGCTCTCACCTGCAATCCCAGTACCTAGGAGGCTGAGACAGAGGGATCACAGGTTCGAGATCAGCCTCAGCAGCTTAGCGAGACCCTGTTTCAAAACAAAAAATAAGAAGGGTTGTGGGTGTAGCTCAGAGGTAGAACGCCCCTGGGTTCAACCTTCATACAACAACAACAAAAAAAGATGTGGGTGGTGCGGGCTCCTGCGTGCCCTGATCGGATCAGTCAGATCCTGGCTGCAGCGTGTGTGTGTGTGTGTGTGGGGGGGGACCAGGAATGGACGGATCAGTGTGACCCCGTGATCTGCAGGTGTGTGCGTGTGAATGCCATGTATGTACACGTGTGTACACACCCAGTGAGGTCGAGGTCGGGGAGCACCCCGGGCCTCCCTCGCTCCCTGCCCGCACTCGGGACTCCCCTGGGAAGGGGTAGCAGGAGGAGGTCCCGGGCCTGGCGGTCTCCCCTCCTGGGCTGGGTGCAGCGCGGCCGCCCCGTCCCGCCCGGCTCTGGGCTCCCCGTGATTTAAGAGGCTTTTCCTTTTGGGTGATATAGATTCCAAAGCGCTGCATCCATCTCCGGGCTCTGCGCGGCCGCTGAGTTATAGCAGATTGCTTTCTGCGGGCGGGAAGGGGCGGAGGGCACCCGCTTGCCCTTTCTGCTCCCTGCTCCCCGGCCTGGAACATTTGAGCAGCCGGTCCTGGCTGCCCCGAAGTTCCCAAAGCCAGATGAGCTCATCGGAGCCCGAGGTGGAGGAGCCGGCGCCTGGAGCCCGCCAAGCGCACCAGGTGGCCCGGTGTCAATGCAGGGGGCGGCCAGAGAGGGCGGGCCCAGAGCGCCCAGGGGTGGGGTCCCTGCCCCGCGCTCCTAGCTGCTAGCTGTGGGGGCTCGGGAGCCTTCTTGGTCCTTCCCAGGGACGCCCTCCGCCCTCCGGCTCCACGCAGTAGCTGCCGTTTATTGAGTGTTAACTATGTGCTAAGTGTTCTGTGCCGCTTTGTCCCCCAACTACCCCAGGAACTCTTATTCTTCCCATTTTGACAGACTGGGAAACTGAGGCCCGGAGAGGTGCGGCGCCTGTGAGTGGCCAGGCCTGCGGCAGACCCTGCTCCCCTCTGGGCCATACTGCCTCCCTGCCGGAGGAGCCAGTGGGTCGCAGTGTCGCGGCCGGGCAGGGCTGTGCGGGCTCTGTCAGCAGGGGGGCGGCCGCGGCCTCCTGCCCGCCTGGCTGCGCCCCGGCGATGGGAGCGGGCGACGGGGTCTCCGAGCCTCCCCTGGGCGATCTCCTTCCTGCCCAAGCCCTTTGGGCTTAGTTGGAAGAAAACCTCCCCAGCTCCTTCCCAGAGCAGTCTGCCTTCCTCTAAGTTCCCTTCTGGGAAATGGGCACACGTAGCCCCGTGTGGGGTCGGCGTGAGAATTAAAAATCAGCTATGGAGAGGCCTCCGCCTGGAGCCAGCGCGCAGGGAGCGCTCGGACACGGGGGCCACGTCCGCTTGTCGCGGGTCCTAGGAGGTGCCCGCGAGGCGCCCGCACTGTCAGGAAGTCCTGCGGAGGACACTGTTCCCTACCATCCACTCTACTCACCTGCCGGGGGGTGCGTGACGGGACACTGGCCGTGTCACCGCCCGCCATGCCCTTCCACACAGGACTGCGGGAAGCTAAGGACCCTGCTCCAGGCCACGGGCCTCCATCTCTGCGACGCTTGGAGCCACAGCAGTGCCTCCCTCCCTGGTAGAGCGAGGGACAGTGGCTGGCAGACAGCGACCTTCCGGCTAAGCATCTGGTGTGGCCGCTGCTACAGCCGGACTCCAGACCCCGCTGCCCGTGGGGCCTTCCCGGGAAACGCCCGGCCCACGTCCTCAGCGTGGGCGACTTCCCCCAAGCACCTGCTCCTGACCCCGGTGAGGCAGGACCTGCTCCAGTCTTTTTTTTGCGGTACCAGGGACTGAACCCAGGGGCATTCTACCTCCGCGCTACACCCCCGGCCCTATATTTTATCCTTTATTTTGAAACAGGGTCTCACTAAGTTGCAGAGGGCCTCACTAAGTAGCTGAGGCTGGCTGCGAACCCGGATCCTCCGGTCTCAGCCTCCCAAGTACTGGGATTACAAGCGTGTGCCACCACGCCCGGCTCCTGCTCCAGTCTTGACCAGTCCGCAGGGGCTGGGGACAGGGACGGGGACAGCGCGCATGCTCCTTGGTTCTGTTTATGAAGCTGGCTCTCCAGGTGGATTTCCATGGCGAGGAATCCGCGTTGCTGGTTGGTACATGGATGGAAAGTGAAGGGGGGGGGTTGTGTTCATGCTAAATAATGTCGGCCCAACTTTTGCACTTTCTGACTAATTGTGTGATGTGTGATGCGTGTGGTACTGTGTGTGATGCCTGTTTTTTGTGTTTTGTTTTGTGCTGCTGGGGATCGAACCCAGGGCCTCACACATGCCAGGCAAGCGCTCTATCGCTGAGCGACACCCCCACCTCCTTCCTATTTCCTTATTGTTTTTGTGGTTCTGGGGATGGAACCCGGGGGCATTCTACCTCCAAGCTACCCCCTGCCCTATTTTATTTTGAAACACAGTCTCCCTAAGTTTCTGAGTGCCTTGCTAAGTTGCCGAGGCTGCACTCGAACCTGTGACCCTCCTGTCTCAGCCTCTCAAGTATTGGGATGACAGGTGTGCGCCATCACACCTGGCTCTGTTTTACTTTGAGACAAGATCTTTTTCTGCTGAGGCCGGCCTCAAACCTGCAATCCCCCTGCCTCAGCCTCCTGAGTAGCTGGGATTACGGGCGTGCGCCACCAAACTTTTTAAAGGGGAGGCTGGATTGGGAGCGCGGGTACTGGGGCGTCAGTTCCAGCCTGTGGGGCTGGTTTGAGTTATTTTTGAGGGCAGGAGCTGGGTGCAGCACGCTCTGCTTAGAGAATGGAAAATAGAAGCTCATAGCTGGATGCTGCCTGGAGGAGAGAGCCACGCAGAAGGCGGCGTCGGGGCATGGCTTCAGGATCCCTGAGACCTGAGTTTGAAAGCAGGTCCCGCGCGAGCCAGCGTGTGGCCTGGAGCAGGTCCTGGTTCTTCTCAGAGCCTCCGTCCTGAGGACAATGCGGCGTGGACCTCCGCAGGGCGCGCTCAAGATTCAGGGGGGTCTGGGAGAGTTGTGCCTCAAAAAAGGGGTGGCTCACGCCTGTCATCCCAGTACTTGGGAGGTTGAGACAGGAGGATCGCAGGTTCGAGGCCAGCCTCAGCTACTTAGTGAGATCCTGTTTCAAAATAGAAAATAAAATAGGGGGCTGCGGTGTAGCTCGGAGGTAGAAGGCCCCTGGGTTCAACTCTCAGTCCCCCCCTCAAAAAACACTAGTGCCTCTGGTTGCCTTTGCTTTCATGTTTCTAAGAATTGTCTCCCTCCCTCCCTCCCTCCCTGTGCTGGGGAGCACCGGGGCTTCGTGCACGCGGAGCTCTACCCCGGAGCTGCACCGTGGAGCCTCATTCCGACCCTTCGAGTCACATCCAAGCCTGTTGCTGTGCCGTGAGACACCAGTGCAGGCTCTGAGCTGGACGCATGGAGCAGAGTGTGCGCAAGGGACAGCAGGTTTGTCCAGCAGAGCCTGATGCAGGAAGCCAGCCACGGAGCCCCCTGCGTCTGGTACCTGGCAAGTCCTAATGCCCTGTGGTGACTAGAGCTCTTTTCTTTCTCTTCTTTCTCCTCTTCCTCCTCCTCCTCTTCCTCCTCCTCCTCCTCTTCCTCCTCCTCCTC
>PVJS01014664.1:0-40048 GCA_004027185.1 Glis glis | reverse complement strand
AAGCCAGGCATGTTGGCGCACACTTGTAATCCCAGTACTTGGGAGGCTGAGACTGGAGGATCCGGGTTCGCAGCCAGCCTCAGCTACTTAGTGAGGCCCTCTGCAACTTAGTGAGACCCTGTCTCAAAATAAAGAATAAAATAGGGCTGGGGGTATAGCTTGGAGGTAGAATGCCCCTGGGTTCCATCCCCAGTACCGCAAAAAAAAAAAAAAATTGGGTGCTCCAACATTGGCCACATATATATTTATAACTGTTACTTCCACTTACTGAATTTACCTCTTTATCATTAAATAACAGTCTTCCTTGTCTCTTCTTACTGTTTTTAATTTAAAGTCTGTTTTACTTGATTTAAGTATGGCTACTCCTGATTTCTTTTGGGTTATATTTGCATAAAATTAGTTGTTCTATCTCTCTTTTTTTTTTTTTTGCGGTACCGGGGATTGAACCCAGGGGCGTTCTACTTCCGTACTATACCCCCAGCCCTATTTTTTATACTTTATTTTGAAACTGGGTCTCACGAAGTTGCAGAGTGCCTCACTAAGTAGAGAGAGAGAGAGAGAGAGGCAGGGACAGAGAGAGAGAGAGAGCTGAGGCTGGCCACGAACCTGGATCCTCCGGTCTCTGCCTCCCAAAGTACTGGGATTACAAGCGTGCACCACCACGCCCGGCCTTATTCTATCTCTTCACTCTTAGTTTATGCATGTCCTTAGAGATAAAGTGAGTTTCTTCAAGCAACATGTAGTTGGATCTTTAAAACAAAATAAAAACCTTTCAATCATTCCATGTCTTTTAATTAAATAATTTAATATATTTATATTTAAGGTAATTAATTATTGATAGAAAAATATTACTATAGCAATTTTGTAATTTATTTTCTAATTTTATTATATTTCCTTTGTCCCTTTTTCAGTCTTTTACAGTCTTTCTTTATGGTTAGTTGATTTACACTAGTACTTTCTTTTGGTTCTTTGCTTTTTATTTTTGGTTTTGGCTATTATAAACTTTTACTTTGTGGTTACATGAAGCTTACAAAAATGTCTTTTGATTATAGCAAGGTCTTTTGAAATGATGATAACCTAACATAATCATAATGATCAAAAAATGTAACAAAAACTCTATATTTTCATGCCCTTCACACATTTTGAATTTTTGGTATCCCTTTTACTATATTGCTTATCTCTTAACATAGTAATGTAGTTATTAGTATCTTTAGTTGTTTTGGTTTCTGTTTTCATAGTAAAGATATATGTGATTTACTCACTATTTTACAGTATTAGCACATTCTGAAGTTGTCCTTATACTTACTCTTACTAGTGAATTTTAAAACTTCCAATGTTTTCTTATTATGCATTAACTCACTTTTTTTCAGGTTGCAAAACTCTCATTGATATTTTTTTGTCTGGTATAGATATTTCCTTTCAGCTTTTATATGTCTGGGAGTATATTTTTGTCATCTTCATTTTTAAAGGATAGTTTTGCTGGGTAGTGTTTTCTCAACTGGTAATTTCTTTCCTTCCGTACTTTGAAAATCTCATGCCAGTTCTGGCCTGTAATTGTTTCTACCAAGAAGTCTGCTGTGTATTAGTTAGCTTTATTATTGTTGTTATTATTGTTATTATTATTATTATTATTAGTTGTTACCAAAGTACCTGTCAAGAGCAACTTAGTGGTGGAAAGGTTTATTTGGCTCAGTTTCAGAAAATTCAGTCCATGGTCTGAAGGCTGTAAGGCAGAAACATCATGGTGACAGGACTTGGCCAAGGAAAGCTGCTCAGCTCTTGGGAGCTGGGAAGCAGAAAAAAACAGAGGAAGGTGTGAGGAACAGATATAGTGCCCAAGGCCACACCCCAGTGACCTACCTCCAGCCATGTCTCACCTGCCTATGGTTACCACCCAGTAACTCCATACAAATTATTAATACATCACTTAATTCACTGATGAGATAAGAGCCCTCATGATTTAATTATTTCACCTCTGAACATTGTGGCATATGAGCTTTTCTGGGGAACAATCCATAGCCAAACCACAACTTGCTGTTCGGTGAATTGAGACGCCTTAATGTGCCATTTGTTTCTTTTCTTTTACTGACTTAATAAAATTCTATTTATCTTTCACCTTTCAGAGCTTGGTTTAATTTGTCTTGGAGTACACTTCTTTGAATTAAATTTGATTAGCAGGCTTTGCCCTTTCTATACCTGTATATTTGTATTGTTCTCTTGGTTTGGGGACTTTTCTATGATTATCTCTTTGAATAAGCCTTCATTCCCTTTGGTTTTCTTAAGTCAATCTTGAACCCCAATAACCTGGATATTTGTCTTTTAATGCTGTACTGAAATTGCTTTAGCTTTCTTCATTCCTCTTCACTGTTTTCTGTTTTATTCTCTTACTATGTATTTTCAAATAGCCTGTCCTTGAGCTCACTAATTATTTTGTCTAACTTATCTATCCTGCTATTTATGCCTACTATGATTTTAGTTTCACTTACTGTATTTTTTAGCTCAAGGAATTCCATTTGATTTTTTTAATAATCTCCATCTCTCTTAAGCTTCTTTGTTAGAGTATTGAATAGTTTTTCTGAAATTTCTTGAAACTCATCAAGTTTTCTTAAAATAGACTCTTTAAATACCTGAGAATTCACCCATACTGTTAGTACTATCTGGTTACTTTCTAACACTTATTATTACTTATTTTTGCTGTTAGGTGAGGTCATGATTTCCTAAAAACTTTTGACGTATAATGTGTGATTGCCTTGGCATTGAATAATTAGGTATTTATTCCAGTCTTTATAATCTGTCTTTGTTCCAGTTGCTACAGAAATTATAAGCAGGCTGCTTATTTTTTTCTGAGCTTATAATCACTTCTGATGCTTTAGCACTAGCACTAGTCTGGTTTTTCTGGGTCCTCTGTTTATGTGTTGTCACTGTTTCAGCACTAGTAGTTGCACCAAGTCCAGGTTGGTCCTAAATCTGCAGTTGGTGTGTTGTTCAACATTAAATGGTGTGGCGGTGATTCTCGAAAAAAGTACCACATTCCTCAAGTCTTTCACTGGGGTAGGTCTACCTGGCTCATTCACAGTCATTGGCCTGTGGTCAGGCACTACAAGACACTGCCCAGCTCTGAGCAAAATAACTGCAGACATACCCCTCAGGCTCTTATGCCATGCCTGTGGCCACCAATGCCACCACACTGTGTCATGCTATAAGCCCACAGCTCAAAAAACCCAGCATAACACTGAAGTAGAAGCAAGGCCAACATTGCTATGGTCTGCATACTACTGAGGTAGATTCATGGCCCAAGACCACTTTTACTAACCATTGGTGATGCTGGCTGGATTTGAAATCCAATATACTGGGGCTGTGCTCCACTTGGCACTAGGTTTGTTCAGAGGTTATGTCCATGGACATTAGCCTGGGTCCATCAGTGGTAGGTTTCACCAGTCTGGCATTGAGTTCCAAAGCACAATCCAGTGCTAACTACCTTGCCCTACCCTCAGTGAATAGAACCTTGCTATATGCCTTGCTGTCCAAGTTTGGGATGGTATTGGTAAAGGGAATCCCTTGGCCACCTAAGCTAATGCTAAAACTTGGTCATGTCCTACCTTCATAGCTCCAAGGACTTGTACAGTTTCAAGGGTAGGTGCACCAAAGCCTACATTTCATTGAGTGGTGATACAGACTGAAACATGAGTCTCTCCCACTGGTGTGCAGATCTCTTCCTGATGCCATGGCAGATCTAGATGTTCCATCTGTGGGCACTGGCATGGAGATAGTTGTACTGCCTGAAGTTAGGGGGATGAGTGGTGGAGACATTCTTTAGGCCACCTGCTAAGTGTGACCTACTAAGCTGGGTAACACTTGAATTTCATAGCCGCAGACACCTTCACAGTCTGGGGATGTGAGTGAGGACTACTGCAAGGTTTTTACTGATATAGGCCAAGACCTGTCTGCAAGCTCTCACCTGGGCATGGAGCCTTTGGTTTCTGCCTAGTGTTGGGTCTCACTGTAGCAGGCCTGAGGCTGAGCTCCAAGACAGTGTCCTGTGCTAGCTTTCATGCCCTGCTTTCCAGCTTCCTGTGGTTGGAGGAGGAGTGGTGTAGGCTGTCAGTGACCTGGCTAATGTAGTGCCAGTAGCTCAGCCCTTGGGTATAGGCCTGGGAGTAGGGGTTATGGCGCCCTGCCCAGCACTGTGTTTCACTGTGGAAGGCCTTGCATTGGGTTTGAAGTCTAAGGTCTGGACATAATTCCTTCTTCTTCCCTCAAGCAGGAGGTATTTCTCTCCAAGATGCTTGGGGTTGGGAGAGGAGCAATGCTGGAAACTCTCCTTCACACCCTATTCAATGCATATTTTATCTTTATTATATTAAAATGGGGTACTATGGTCTCTCACCTAGCTTTCTTAGCTCTTGTGAAGGTAGTTTGGTGAATGAATATTTAAACTGGTGTGTCTGTAGGGAGTCAGAGGATTGCTGGAGGATATGACTCACCTGCCATCTTATGCCTGAGTCATCTAAGGCAATTCTGCAAAAATATTTTAAATAAATGTGTAAGAATTACTGAATGAGTATAGGTTAATTTCATAAATTATTTATAAGAAATAAATCAGTATTCAATAATCAATATATCAGTAAGAAAAGGAGTCCTTAAAAGCATACCAGTTTTGCAAATTAGGGATTGTGCTCTAAGAGGAACGATTAGCAGATACTTACAGAACCATCGGCCATGAGAGTTCAAGATGAGTTTTCAAATAGGCATAATGTGTGGTGACAATTTTGTCATTGTTGACTCATCACCACCATTTGAGGTTGTTTGGGAGATGGTTACTTAGCCATATAGAGATAAGTACTCAAGCAAGCTCTTGTTATTTTACACTCTGTATCGATTGCCTACGTGGACTGAATAGAAATGAAGTGTGAGAACAAACATAGGCATATTTGCCTGGCTGCTTGAATGATTCAGATTAGATTCTTCAGCAGGAATTCTTTGGCGAGTGGGAACTCCAGGTCAGTAGCCTTAAATTCAAGCACAAGGACTCTCTCTAAGCAGGAGAAGGCTTAAAGATAAAAGAGAAGGGATAAAAATTTTCAGAGATATTCTCTAATATACTAGGTTTTATCTAAGGCTTGGGGGCTTAAAAGTGAACAATAACTTAGAATATATTTGTTTATAACAAAATCTATTTTCTTAACCATTGTATAGCCATTTTCATCCTCTCTCTCTCATTCATCCCTCTTTTTCTTCCTTTATTTTTTGGAGCAAACTGGGTTCTAAAAGAACTCTACTCTAAAACAAAATTGCATTTCATTGCAGGATCTGGGCATACCCAAGAGTATGCATAGCATTGTGGAAGTGGAACTCCAGTGATCATATCATTTAGTGAAGATAGAGCATCTTTGGGTATAAGAGTAGAGATCACTTCAAATATAATATTCCCTATAGTTTGTTTCTGTTGTAATTTACTTTATCTTAAGTAAAACTCAATGTCTGTATCCTTATCAACTGGCTTATTTTTTCTTTTCAAAATACACACAGGAGTATATTAGAATAATGGCTGGCTTAAGAGCTTTACAAAAGTCTCTAGGGTACCTATTCTGGGGAAAAGAGGCTTCAATAAAATTTTCATAAATTTTCTTTTGCTATACAGCCTTCTGAAAATAGAGTAATTCTGTGGAGATAAAAAATTACAGGGATTGACAAGGCAAACAATTTAATATATCGTGGGAAAAATGATGCTTGGGAGGTAGGCTGGCAAAGTGCTCACATATTGATGGAGCTGATCTATGGCTATGCTTCTGTATGCACAGTGGACTCAGATTCAGTGGGTTTGATTCACTTCCTTATGGGAGATACATATTGTGGGGCTTATTCTTACAAGTCACTGCTCCTTACATGCGGTGACATCTGTAGCAAATTTATAGTATGTTTTAATCCTATTGCACTCAACAAGCCTGGCTTCAAATCCAAATCAGTAAGTATGAGGCTAGTTTAGAAGGGAACATTTTGTTGATATTATTTCTCTTGTTGATTTTGTGTATATAGAAGTGTCTATGGTTGCTGTAGGATAAGAAACATGTGTTAGTGTTTATTAGTCATGTACCAATTCAACCATAGTTTCAGGCATTTAATATCACCTGTTTTATTCAACCTTCAGAACAACACTATGAGATAGGCATTATTATTCCTATATATTACAGAGGTGCAAACTAACCTCTGGAAGGCTAAGATGCAATCCTGAAGTGACAAATAGGCAGGTGTAGGAATAAGGATTGGGACTTCGGTCCATCTACCTCTGTAGACCAGTTTCCTGCCATAGCATCAGGTCTATCGAGCTATCTGCATTGTTTTGAGTTGTCCAGAGAAATAGACACACTAGAAGTTGGAGGCTGATAAGTCTCAAGCTCTGCAGTCAGCAAGCTAAAGACTCTGGAGAGCTGTTGGTATAGTTCCCTTATGAGCTCAAGTGTAAAGGCAGGAGAAGACCAGTGTTCCAGCTCAGAGACAGTCAGGCAGGCAGAAAGAATTCTCCGTTAGCCTTTTGTTCTATCACAATGCTGACAGATTGGATGAGGCCTATCCATACGGGGGAGGACAACCTTCTGGACTCAGTATAACGATTCAAAAATTAATCACATTCACAAACACCATCACAGACACACTCATCATAATGTTTAACCAAATATTTGAACACCAGGTGGCCCACACAGTTTACACACAAAATTAATCATCACAATTCTATCCTTTGTCAAGCCGGCACCCATATGCACTGCCTTAAACCATTCTTAATCTCCATATAAAGACAATAACAAGGTCATTATCCCACCAAATATGATACCATTATCCTGCCCACAATAAAAAATGCACATTAACTCCCTTCACTAGAAGAGCAGATAAAGTCTGTGTGATATTTACTCTTCTCCTAGATATGCTATAACTTAAATTCTGTAATGTAAAATCAATACTTAAATACAACCACACATCACCTAAGGACAGGGATATGTCCTGAGAACTGTATCAGGCAATTTCATTGTTGTGCCAACAGCATAGAGTATACTTACACAAATCTAGATGGCATAGCCTACTACACATCTGAGCAATATGACATAGCCTATTGCTCCTAGGCTACAAACCTATACAAAATGTTACTGTACCGAATATTATAGGCAATTGTCACACAATGGTTGGTAGTTGGTATTTGTTTATGTAAATATGGAAAAGGTACAATAAAAATGTGGTATAATATATTAAAAGTGGAAAACCAGCCCTTACCATAAAGGGAGCTGACTAGACATGAGGTTATTCTGGGTGGGTTAGCAAGTGAGTGGTGGGTGCCTGTGATGGCCCAGGACTTTATTGTACATTACTGTACACTTTATAAACTCTAAATCTAACCTACACTAAATTCATAGAAAATGTTTTTCTTTCTTCAATAGTAAATTACTCATAGCTTACCATAATTTCTTACTTTATACATTTTGAATTTATTTTAACTTTTGGACCTGTTTGTAATAACAATTAATATACAAATACATTGTACAGCTGTACAAAATATTTTCTATCTTTATATTCTTATTATATAAGCATTCTATTTTTTAAATTTTTATCTATTTTTAACTTTTTAAAATACTTTGATTGTTGCAGTGTAGATATACATCATAGTGAGATTCAAAGTTTTTTTTTAACTTTTTAAAATTTTTTGTTAAAAACCAAAACACAAGCACATATGCCTGGGCCTACTAAGGGTCAGGGTCATCAGTATCACTGTCTTCCACATCTACATTAGGGGCAGTTGCAGGAACAGAGCTATCCCCTCCCATAACAACAATGCCTTCTTCTGCAATCCCTCCTGAAGGACCCGAATGAGACTGTTTTATAGTTTCTTTTCCATACACAGAAGGAGTGCCCTCTAAAACAATGATAAAAGTATAGCACATTAAAAGCATAAATCAGTAACATTTATGATCATAATTAAACACTGTGTTCTATACATAATTATGTGTGCTATACTTTTGGATAACTTGTCAGTACAGTGGGCTCTTTTAACCCAGCATCACAACAAACACATAATGTGGTACACTGTTATACTGGTGATTTATTAGACAGTAGAATATTGTTCAGCTCCATGATAACCCTAAGGGGCCATGTTGTAGGATGTGGTTAGTCACTGACTGAAACATCATTATGTGGCACATGACTATACTCTGATCCAATTAATACATCTTATATTACATGATAAGGGAATAAGAAAAAGACCCAAAGACAGACAGACAGACAGACAGACACACACACACACACACACACACACACACGCACGCACGCACACACACATACATACAATTTTCATGAAAAAGTGAGAAATTCTCATGACAATTATTTTCCTCATTTTTGTAACTGTAGCCACATAGCTACCATTATAACTGCCTTCTACCAGTACCCATTCCATTTTTCCTTTTTCCTCAGCAATTGCATCAGGTAGTTGTGGTTCTTTACATGGAGGGGTGACCTGAACTTCCCTGAAGGCACTAGGCCAATCATGGTCTTGTTTAGTTAAGTTGTAATTTTCCAGTGACCTTGCCAAAGTGGCTGGGAGACAATCTTAACTTTTAGTTCTAATGGAATCATTATTGTGTCTCATGATGGAAGAATCCCTCCCTTTAGAATTAAGACTGCTAAACTATTGGAGCATAATGTCATGGGAACAAGGAAGTGACAATTTTGCCTATGGGTCACTGGGGGTAACAGGGAGGGGTACCACTCCCATTTTCATTCCTTGATTCCTGGACCTGGGAATTCTGGTGATGAGAGAAATAGCACCATATACTGGAATCCGAATTCAGAGCTTATATAGACTTCAGACTTCTGGAGAAACTTTCTCCAGCCCTGCAAGGTATCATCACCAGGTGGGACTGTGACCGAATCTTCGAAAGGTCATTGCATTGTTCCATCAAGCCAGTATCTTCAGAATGGTGGGGAACAATGGTGGACCATGAACATAGGTTCACTGATGTACTTATTTTGCTGTGATGTGAGTTCCTTGATCATCAGCAATGCTGTGAGAATACCATGACTCCCTCTAGAAGAATATGCAAGCATGTCTCAGCCAGATAGAAAATTGAAATGTCTTAGAGGTGAATGTAGCAATGGCCAGACGTAGTGGACTTGAGATTGCAAGTATTTCTTAAGGTCTGAGGTGGAACATAATTTGATTATAAACAGTAATGTGCTAGAAAATGTTTAATAATTGTCTCTGTGGTCAAAGAAAAAAAAATGAACACACCAAGCCCTGCTTTGTAGTGTTTGCTGATTTCCATGGTATAAATATTCTTCTGATGATTGATTTCAGACTACCAAACAAATGTGACCAAATAAAGTTGGTAAGGGATTTGTGCATTATGTAATATGATATTTCTACTCCACAGGTAAAATAAACACAATTAACTTCAAAACAATAGTAAAATAGATAATTATAAATAGCTAATAACAGATGCAAACAAAATATAGTGTGGTGAATAGAAACATTAAAATATTTATTCTTTCTCATTACAACATAATTACTTTTATTATAAGTATATATAATTTAATTTTTAGTAATGGCTGCCCTTAACAACTGGCTCACAAAATTCCTGAATATTTAATAATTTGCTTACCCAGGTGTAAGCTGGTTCCAGTATGCCACTAAATAAATGGAGATTTATTATTAATGCATAAAAAGGTGATGTATATGTACCCTCAGCAAGAAATATAACCACATTATGATGAGGGAATTAATTGAATGGAGGTTCAAATGACCCTTAGAAAGTGGAATTAGCTTATAACCTCATATGATATTTTCTTTGGCTCTTGTATATAAATACTTAGGTTCTCATCAAAACATTTCAGGACTTCAAAATCCTTGCACTAGCTTTTCCTCTTTCTCATCACTGCTCCATCCTTTCTCTGAAACCATCCTCCTATGTTCTAACCTTTAGACTCAGAAATCACTAACTTGAAGGTACAGTGATGCGGAGGCCGGGAATATGAAGTTCCAGCTTCCCTTTTCCAATAACTCAAAGTGAAAGCTTGAGTAAAATGCGATCACTCTGAGACCGGGTTTACTAAATTATTAAGTGATGGCATTCAGCAGGTGATCCCTAGAGTCCTTCCAGTCCTAACACTGTGTGATTAATATCTCTCAGGATATTTATTTGGCTGATCAGATTGACTTTTGCTCACTGTCATAGACATTGGACACAGGCCATCAATCAGATGGACAGTGTCTGCTTTTTACATTGTTGTCTTCACAAGACCATATCTAATGTTGAGGAATCCAGTGTGATTTGTGCTACCCTGGATATAATTGAGTAGATTGAAACTAATGATACTACCTTAGCTGTTTCCTAAACATATGGTTTGCAATAACTCCCTCCTTGGTTAATGGCACCCATATTTCCCTAAATTTCCCTGGTGATCTGTGGAGGATTTGGATGACATAAAGGTTTTTAAAATACATCTAAATGCCTTTCAAGGTAGAAAGTATTTCCTTCAGCTGCAGGTGTTCACTTACATTAATGAAATATAACATGCCACACCTGCTCGTCTAATCTTAGCAAATATTATAGTAATTCCTTAGTAAATTCCACAAGCATTTAAGCAAACAGGAAGAAAATTTATTCCTTAAATCATATGATTGGACATAGCCTTGAAATATCTCATTAGTTTTGAAAATATTCTTTCAAAATATTTATTTTCTTAGTTTCTCTGATTCTAATCAAATCAATTTCAAAAAATTATTTTTCAACAATGAATTAAAATAATTCTAGTGAATGCATCCAAAAATAATCAGACAACACATGTAACAGCAAAACTAAAATGCTCTCTTTTACAGGAATGTGTTCACATGTTGTTAATCATAGTTCTTTGGAAGAGATATGAATAAATTGGTATACTGCAGCTCTCTTATGGAGAGTTGCTCATTTGTAGAGAAGAGGAATCTCAAAACCTAATTTTAACATAGTCACAAAAGGCCCGACTCAATAGGTCAGTTCCAATATCTCCCTGTAAATCTGGTGCCACACCATGTTTAAAAATTAAAGACTGAAGTTACCTATTTGTATTTTTGTCATGATACCATTCAATTTATCTAACTTTTATCTACATACCTGCTTATCCATAATACTGGACTAGATGCTTCAACAAATGAAAAGCTACTCTAAAGTTTTCAGTCTATTTAGAGAAATGAGGACAAGGCAAATTTAGAGTAACAGGGAATGGTAGTTACTTGCTAGTTAGATGACCTTGGAAAAATTAAAACATTCCAAACGTAGATTTCCCATCCCTAAAACACAAATAATAATAGTGTATAAATTATGTTTGATTATGTTTGATATGAGAATTAAATGAGAAAATATATAAAAGTAATTTTGTTTTGTTTTAATCCACTTTTAGATTGGTAAATATAATTATATATAATAGTAGGCTTCATTGCAATGTACATATAGTATACATATATAGAATACATATATACATATATGTATTCCCACACTCAGCATAGTTTGGTCTTATCCATCCCCCAATATAAAAATATATAAAAGTAATTTTGTTTTGTTTTAATCCACTTTTAGATTGGTAAATATAATTATACATAATAGGCTTCATTGCAATGTATATATATATATGTATATATGTATACAATGTATACATATACATATATATACAAATATATATATATATGTATATATATGTGTATTCCCACACTCAGCCTAGTTTGGTCTAATCCATCCCCCCATACCTCCCCTTTTTGTCTCCTTACTCCCTGGAATCCCCATCCTCTACTGTACCGGCATCCCTTACATGTTCCTGGGTTCCCTCCCCCTTATCTTTTCTCTCTAGGTTCCACATATGAGAGAAATCATAGGACCCTTGATTTTCTGATTTTTGCTTATCTTCCTTAGCATAATGTTTTCCAGTTCTATCTACTTTTCTACAAAGGACATACTTTTATTCTTTATGGCTGAGTAAACTCCATTGTGCAGTGTGTGTGTGTGTGTGTGTGTGTGTGTGTGTGTGTGTATCACATTTTCTTTATCTATTAATCTATTTATGGACACCTTGGCTGGTTCTTATGTTACAGAACTGTGAGTTTCCCTCAGTTCTTGTCTGCCCAAAAGAAAGATTTCATTCAGGGGATGCAGATAGGGTAAGTATGAAAGGCTTTATTGGGTAGATTCAACAGGAGGGTCACAGAGCTGGCGATTCCTGGAGGAAAATAAGAAGAAGGGGGCCGAGTCTGCAAAATGGCGAGATTTTAACACTGTCCAGAAATCCCATTCCTCCTCATGCATATTAATTTGGGGTGATTACTTTTGTGTTTGGAGCCATGGCTTAGTGCGACTGCATACTACTGCACCATATGGAAATCTAAAGCTGCAATGTAATAGGCTGGAAGTTTCTGACCACAGCGAGGTGGGGTAATCCCCATATCTCTTCTCAGGAAGGCTCCTCCCTGTCCCATTTTTCTCCCTGTGCTAATTTATCGCTAGCTACCTAACACCATGACTTTGCTATTGTGAATTATGAGTATATTGCTATAATATGTTGACTTTAATTGTTATAAAAGATATTTGTACAGCATTGGAATATAGAAAGTCCTCTCTCAAGTGTTCTTAACACATTAAAACACACATACAAATATATAGTATGCAAGGTGTAAGCAGCTTACTATAAAATATGAAGATCAAAGTAGAAACTAATCACATCCAATTGAGAGTATCTTTAGAAAATAACTTTGGTTTGAACATTAAAGAGTGAGAATAATATTCAGAGACAAATATTTAGATTTAAGGAGGAAGACAAGGCACTTTAAGAGGGAAAATGTCATGAATAAAGTACGGAGATGAACATACTGGATATATTTGGAAATGGCGGAGTCGAGTTTGATTGGAGCATAAGGTGTTTCTTTATGCATAAAATGAGCAAACAATAAAGGTAACTTGGGTTCAGACATGAAAGACTTTAAATGATAAGAGTCTATAGAATATTTTATTTTAAAAGAACAGTGGAAGTGTTCACTGAACATTTGGAACAGAAAAAGGTATAAATGTGGATATTCTCTTCAAATATTAAAGCATTGGCAAGAATAAGATGTAGTAAACTATTTTAGGCTAGGCAACATTGTCGAAAACTATTGTCATAGTGCAAATAAGACATAACTAGGAAAGGTCTAATGACAACAGAATGGAAGAAATGTCATTCACAAGTGAAGTCTATAAGGAGTAATTAGTTGTGAGTTTCTGATAGGAGTCAAGTATCTTTCTAAATTCTTGTTCAGAAGTAGTCCTGTTTCCCAATAATAGACTTATTACAAGAAGTTGTTGTTGATTTATAATTGGGGAAGATAATGATATTAATTTGCTTGTCTCTAGTTTCCCAGCAATATCTAGAATTTATTTTCTACCCCATGCTTCTTCTCATTGAGCTTGCTATTTTAGCTCCCACAATTCTGGCTGAGAAAACAAGCACTTATTTAATCTGGTCTTTTGGCCACATTTGAGGTGTGTGCCTCATCCAACTTTGGTCAACTCAGTTTCTCCTTCCAGTGATTTGAAATTATTTTGAAGAATTTCGAGTGAATTTTGGCACTGCAGCTGGAAGGCATGGAGAACTGGAAGAGAGAGAACCAGAAAAAAAGTCTCCAGTGAGAATTAGTAACATAATTAGTGTGTGTGTAGAAAGATGGGAAAACATAGAGCATTAGAGAAATAGAGTAATCTTGGTCTCTGAACTCCCAGTTCTTAATCCTAGCCTTTGTTAAGAGTCTTCTTTTTCATATCCTCTTCCCAGTATCCCTATGTCTTCCATAGGTTTTATCTTTTACTTTAGGTTTGTGAGAATAATTTTGCTTATTTATAACTAAACAATTCCCTATAATTTTGAAATAAATAGTATAACCATGCTTGTTCAGAAAAGGGCTTTATACTGTAGTAGGGCTATTCTGAGTGGCGTGATGGCACTGCAGATGGTGCAAGGCACGCCTTCAGGAATGTTAAAACTAACATTGCAGTGTGTAGAGCAAGCTCTGGAGCAGTACACAGGGGCAGACATTTGAAAGGGCCTTGCTCATCACAACAAAAATATTTATCCCACAAGAACATACACACTTTTATTGTTGTTTCTGGAAGTTAGGGATTCAAAATGCAAAAAGCATTAGGTGGTTATTCAACACATATTTATTAATAGACTAATATAGGGAGGGAATGTTAGGTCCTGGTGGAAAGCATAAAATAGTATAGATATTAATAATGATTTTTTCCTCCATTTACTTTGGCATGTGTTCTTAAAATGCAGTGATCAGAGAGAAAATGGAAATGTGTGGGGAATAATTGTATAGATATGATATTTAATGTTTATAGCAAAATTTAAATTTGTAATGAAATTTTAAATTTAAATTTAAAATTGTATAGGATACAATCAGTCATCATATGGAAAATTCAAAAGCAATTTGGGGGTGTAATTCTGACTCTGCAGTTGTGAGAGGGAGTGCTCAGTGAGATAGGGAGAATTAGATAAACAGCACATTTGAAATTCATTTATTTGTAATTATGCCTTCAGTTAATCCTTATTGGCAATACATTTCTTCTCCACCCTGTAAAAATGTACATTTCAAATCATTCTGTACTAAAATACTTGACTTCAATTTTTATTTTTTTTTTGCCCAATCTTTGGGAAAGATAAGAATACACAAATACCTGTATTCCACAGAGAAACACAAAGATAAGTGTACAAATCTAATTTCTCTATATTGAATTCCATGAAAAAGTCAAATTCCTACAGTGAATTTAATCCATCACAATAAAAACTTACTGTTGTAATATAAATTAATATTTGCTTTTTAAAGATGTTTTATCTGGTCATGGTAGCACATACCTATAGTCCTAGCTACTTGGGAGACAGAAGCAGGAGGACTGCAAGCTCCAGGCCAGCCTGAGCAACTTAGTGAGACCCTGTCTCTAAACAAAACAAAAATGAAAAAGTATTTTAAATAATGTAAACTGTCTGCAAACAAGTACTTGTGGGAGGCTATGGAGAACATAAGAAGAGGATGCACGGCAGGGGAAGAAGAGCTGTTCCATGGACTCACAATTGTACCTTCATTTGAGTAGCTGCATCTGCAGGCAAGAAAGGTCAGACACATATGGGAAATGTATTCCCTTCTTCTGCCCCTAAGTGACCCCAGCTCCTGACTTGCCTTTTAGGGACTACAAAAAGGATCTGGCACTAGGTTCAGGGAAGAGAAAACCAGTATTAATAGGGATGTTTATTTTTATTTATTTATTTATTTATTTTGCAGAAAAGAAGGTAAAAAAGACAGGTATAGCTATAATGGAGATTTCCAGGTTATTTTCCTAGTAAATGTTGTGTCCTTTTATAGCCACTTTTATTCTGCTCCAATGTCCAGCTTAAGGGGACTGAGAAGGTGAGGAATACTCATTCTTTTTTCCCTTCTCCTATTCTGTAATGTAAGTGGTGGGCAAGGGAATAAGCAATGAGAGAATTTATGATACCTGAAACCACGGGTGTAAAGTATTGTGTCATTATGCTCTAAAAATCACTTACAATCGTTCCTTAAAAGTATCTTTATATAAAATCTGTGAAGAAAATAATTTTAAATATTTAAAAATACATATATATATATATATAATATTACTATGTACTAAGAATAGTGTAATTAATTGAGGAGAGAAAGAGTTATTTTCAAAAGAGAAAAGAGAAATGTAGTTTAATTCATGGTTTTTAAACCCTACAAATTTGGGACCCTGGTCCCTGGAAACCGACATGGAGCTGAAATAATTAATTAGCAGCAGACCCCTCCCTAGCCCTCCCCCTACATTGAGTCTAGTTCATCCCTGCACTGAGGGAAAAGGCATTTAATTTTATACTTCAGCAATTAGCACAAATCCTGGCACATAGTTCATACTTCTTATGTTATTTTTGTTGAATTATAGTTGAAGTGAATTAAATTTAGCAGCTGTTTTTCTTGTATATAATGTGCTGCTACTACCTTAGGATTCAGGCTTCCAGAGTTTTTTTTTTTTCATTGTATATTTCGCTTTTATATCATCCACCTGTTACTCACATTTCCCCCTTCGTCCCAGTGCTAGTCAGTCTTGGGTCTGCAACAGAAGAACAAGGACTTTGGAGTAGCAATCCTTACTCTGTGCTTTCCCTTGTCTGGGCTGCATTGTGCGGGGCTGTTGATGGCAGGCTGCTGGATCTGGAGCTCTCTCCTGTGCATTTTGGCTCCAAGTGATCTCTTATCCTTTAACAGTCTAGCAGGACTTCACATGGTGATCTCAGATTTCCAAAACTTGCAAGAGAAAGGAAGCCCCAGTGGGCAAGGACTTTTAAAGCCTTTCCTCACATCATGTTTGCTTGACCAAAGCAAACTGCATGGCTGATCCCAGACTGATTTTCAGAAGATTCATTGATAGCATGGATACAAGGATTATGAACCGAGGATGTGCAGTTGCCTCGATAATCTCACACTTGAGCATGTGCATCATTACAAGCCCCTCACATTTGAGGGCTTGGAAACTGGCATTTAATTGACACACAATTCTTGCATTTTAGGCATATGCTTATTTTAATAAATAAAGTTCATTAAGAAATTAGAAGCCAGGAGTGGTGGTATACACCTGTAATTCCAGTACTTGGGAGGCTGAGACAGGAGGATTGCCACTTCAGCAACACAGCACAACTCTCAACAACCTAGCAAGACCCTGTTTAAAAAAAAATAAAATAAAAAAGGGCTGGGGGTTTATCTTGGAGATAGAATGCCTCTAGGTTTAATACCTAGCAACACACACACACACACACACACACACACACACACACACAGCAAAAGAAAAAAAGGAGATTCCCTGTGATAGTTGGTCTGGTTTGTCAACTTGACCCTCTTAAGATCATGTGACCTTGGTTGTATAACAGCAGATTGAACCAGAAGTTCTGCCCTAAATGTGGGTAGCAGGGTTCTGATAGGTGCAGGACTTGTATAAAAGAAGGAGAAAGCCTCGTAGAAGGAGCCGCAACTCTTCCTGAAGAGAAAGCATCTGCTTTTGTTTGAGATCGTCAGTCTGCAATTTTGCCGTTTCCTTGAGGAACTTCTTGATCTTCTGCTCTCGTCTGAGATCATCGGCTTCCAACTCTTCGAACTGAAACTTCACCATCGTTTCTCTGAGGAGTTTCCTTGTCTTCACATCTTGGACTGGACTGAATTGGTGGTTGCTTCAATCCTGAGGCTCCAGCTCGTGGACCGCCCGACCAGCTGCTGATTCCTCTGATTCTTCGCGTGCAGTCAAAACTCGGGACTGCATTGTGAGTTGATCTAATAAATCCTTTTTTCCCCCCTTCATTCTGTAAATTCTGTTGATCTGACCAATACAGATATTGGTACTGGGAGTGGGTTACAGAGTAACAGAATTCACAAGAATGTGTTTTTTGGTTGGTTTTCTGGCTTCCGGAGCTGGCTCTCCAATTTGATTAAGCCTAAAGTGAGTGAAGGCTGTTCTTCAATTAGTAAGGGTGGTACTGATTCTCTGTGATGTGAACTGTTTAAAACTATACAAAGGGTGGACCCTTTCGATTACCCTAACTCTCCTCTTGTGAGGAACAAAGAGTTTAGTGATTCTATCTTTCATATTTTTGACTATTTTACAAAATTTAAGGAATATACTGATGTTGGCTGGTTACTCCTGGCATCACTAGAGAAATTAGCGTGGGAAAATGATAAGCTTCAGGACCTTATATCAGACCTAACAGTTAGCCAGTGCGCATTGAGGGAGAGTCTTGTCTCCTGTAGTCGTAGAATGGAGATTGCTGAAGATCAAACACAGGCACTCATCCTGAGATTGGCTGATTTGCAACATAAGGTTCATTCTTGGCCTAGACAGGTGTCTGCAGTTAAGGTGAGGGCTCTGATAGGAAAACCATGGGATCCTGAAAAATGGAACGGGGATATCTGAGAGGACTCTGAAGAGGCTGGGGACATTGAATCTGAGCATTCTGAGGGGTTTGTCCTGCCAGTACATGAGGACTCCCCACCCTCTACAGAATTGGCTTCTCCACCTTCCCCAGGGAGAAATACTCCAGCATTGTCTAGGGCGACAGAGCAAGGTAATGCTGATACTCTTCAGGACCTAACCACCTCACCCACTTTTTCCACCAGACCTATAACTAGGAGCAAGTCTAAGCGGGCCACTAGAGGTGAGGTACAGGTTGTGACCCATGAGGAAGAACGCTATACGCAGAAAGAACTTTTTGAGTTTTCTAACTCATACATACAGAGGTCTGGGGAATATGTATGGGAATGGATTTTAAGGGTGTGGAATAATGGTGGGAATAATATATGATTAGATCAGGCTGAATTTGTTGATATGGGCCCGTTGTGCAGAGATTCTAAATTTAATGCAGCAGCTCGTAATGTTAAAAAGGGGACTAATAGTTTATTTGGTTGGTTGGCTGAGGTATGGACCAAAAGATGGCATACTGTAGGTGATTTGGAAATGCCTGACCTCCCTTGGCTTACTGTGGATGAAGGGATTCAAAGGCTGAGGGAGCTTGGAATGCTGGAGTGGATTTGCCGTTTGGGATCCTCTCCTCCACAGTGGACGCGTCCTGAGGACGTTCCCTTCTCCCGTACTTTAAGAAATAAATTTGTGAGGGGGGCACCATCATCCTTGAAGGGCTCTGCTATTGCTCTCCTCTGTATGCCAGAACTTACGGTGGGAGACGCAATTGACCAATTATTGGATTTGGGTGTTATGGGTATTCTTGGTTCCCGTAACAAGGGCCAGGTGTCGGCTATCAATCGTCAGAGGCAAGGTAGTCGTACCTATTATAATGGACGGCAGAGGAAGAGCGATGAGCAGAAGGGCTTGACTCGTGCAGATTTATGGCGTTGGCTGATTACTCATGGTGTCCCCAGAAGTCAAATAGACAGGAAACCCACCAAATTCCTATTGAATTTGTATAATCAGAAAAATTCCAGGATGGCAAGTGTCTCAGACCCTCCAGGAATGAAGGTGTGGGTCACCCCTCCGGGTAAAGAACCTAGACCTGCCCTGAGTGTTGGCTGAAGGTAGAGGAAATACAGAATGGGTAGTAGAAGAAGGTAGTTATAGGTACCACCTACGGCCACGAAATCAGTTGCAGAAATGAGGTTTGTAACTGTTATAAATATGTTTGTGTATATATATTTATATGTGCTAAGCAGATATCTCTATCTTATCTCCTCCTCTATTTCTTTATCATGTAATATAACACTGATGGACTTATGTCAATATTTAAGTATTAGGGATAAGTATCACTCAGGGGGTCCTGCCTTCTATTCAGGGGAAGTGACTGGTGCGTTTCCGGTTGTATGTGGGATAGCTTTGTCATGTTAGGCATGATTTTGATATTGTTATTCTATTTATTTAAAGATTGCTGTGATTTAAAAGAGACTGGGTTAGGGGTCAAGTTGACAAGGGGTGGACTTGTGATAGTAGGTCTAGTTTGTCAACTTGACCCTCTTAAGATCATGTGACTTTGGTTGTATAATAGCAGATTGAACCAGAAGTCCTGCCCTAAATGTGGGTAGCAGGGTTCTGATAGGTGCAGGACTTAGATAAAAAGAAGGAGAAAGCCTCGTAGAGCTGAGCTGCGACTCTTCCTGAAGAGAAAGCATCTGCTTTCGTTTGAGATCGTCAGTCTGCAATTTTGCCGTTTCCTTGAGGAACTTCTTGATCTTCTGCTCTCGTCTGAGATCATCGGCTTCCAACTCTTCAAACTGAAACTTCACCATTGTTTCTCTGAAGAGTTTCCTTGTCTTCACATCCTGTACTGGACTGAATTGGTGGTTGCTTCAATCCTGGGGCTCTGGCTCTTAGACCGCCCGACCAGCTGCTGATTCCTCTGATTCTTCGCGTGCAGTCAAAACTCGGGACTGCATTGTGAGCCGATCTAATAAATCCTTTTTTCCCCCTTCATTCTGTGAATTCTGTTGATCTGACCAATACATTCCCCTAAAATTTCCACAGTATTTTATACTTTTTTAACCCTTTAGTTCCCTAAGCTTTTGTTTATTGACATCTTTCTGTTTCAGGCTCTCTTTTTTCATGTCTTTTACATCAGCATCTTCATTGTGTATTATTTTTGTAATCATTCACAAGTGTTTAGGAATTTTCTAATATATCTACTCTAATCCTGATTTTACTTTAAAGTTACATAGTATGCTTGCTGGCCACATTCGCTAGAATGTTCTTCCCAATACTTTTGCAGTTACGTTTCCTTCTTATCACTCAGATTTCAATTCAAAGTCCACCAATTCTGAGAGACTCTAATTTAAAGTAGGCTTTGACCAGTCTCTCTTATGCCATTTCTGTGTTTCATTTTTTTTTTGTCAGAGAAATAGGTTATCTTATTCATTTATTTAATATGTATTATTCATTTTCTTACTTCAAGTGGTATACAATAGTAGCATCAATCAACTGATAAAATATTGAAATACTACCATTCAGTTTGATAAATAGTCACTGCTCTGAAATTCCCAATGCTCCTAAGCCACCCAAACAAACAGCAATCTCTGTGAAAACTTCCAGACACCCCCATCATCCAGAAACAAGAGGGCTAATTATTGATGAGCAGGGTCCTCGAGGACCAAACCCAATCTTTCTATTCTGAGCAACTGGAGACTGTGCCTCAACAACATTTAGGTGTTTGCAATTATCAATGCTTATGTGGTATTTATTTATCTACCTCTACTAGCAGCATATTGCCTTGATTTGCTATGAGAGACAAATGAGTTATTTTTCTAGGAGTACTCTGTGAACCAGAACCTTTGATTTGGACCTCAGCAACCTCAAAGATAGATACAGGGTTTTCAGTAATTCCTTTCTCAAGATAATATTGCATTTTCTCATCTCATAGTCCTGTTTCCATATTCCAGAAGTGGAATATTAACTCATTGTTCTCTGTGCCTTCATTCTGTAACAACGAATCTTCCCCCAACAGATGAATATTTTAGGTGAAGGTTAGATGCTGAGAGAGAGAGAGAGAGAGAGAGAGAGAGAGAATGAATATGAATAACACACAAGAAATTTTTCCAAACTATTACTCTACTAAAAATGTTGAATAAATTGGGATCTGAACATTAATATGGCATTAGAAGGAGCCCTTTTAGTTGCAGAGTTACAACCAAAATGAGAATAAGATGCTTAAATTATCACCATAAAAACCCTTTATGGGCCCAAGATGTATGATATATATATGACTACTGTATTGAAGCTTATTAAAATTTGTAATGCATTTCCATCAATAAAATAGATTTATGGAATTTTACATTAGGCTAAATATAATTAATATCCAGTTCACTAGATCCCTGTAAGGATCAAATGAGTTGCCATACACAACAATGCTTTGCAAGGGTTAATGCAGGGTTTATCTTATTATTGTACATTTAACAAAAACATAACTTTTGCACCAAGAAATAGAAGTGCTTCATCCATTTTAGTATTACTAGTGCTTGGTGCATTTTAGGTACATAGTAAAATTACTGTATTTTCAAACAGAGGAAGACTGAATATACTTTAATCTTCCCATGAGACTTTGTCCCTGTCCTCACTCTCTACATAACCTATCCTTCCTCAACCACTCTATCCATTTAATTTTTCCATTTATTTAGAGGTAAGTTTCCTTTTTAAAATAACTAAATGAACAGGCATCCATCTGGATAATTTTTTAGTGAGTTGAAAAAATTATGGGCTTAAGCCAGTGAGCATTAATTAATTGTATTTTTAGTAAAATATGACAGGGACCTTAAATATTAGCTCAAATACTCACACTAAAAATTATGAAGAGAGTAACTGTCTTTGCAAGGCATTACAGGAAAGTTTGTGATCATGGTATCTGTGAATGTCTGGAGGGGCAGTCCTTACAAGGCTGAACAGGACTACCTGCCTTTGGATCACATCGTCCTAGTGGTAAGCTCAGATTTCCCTGAACTCCTTAGTAGTTACTTTCACTGCATTTTCAGAGGAGAATCCAAACTGCTAAAGTCTCCAAGATACTCAGATTATTTTCAGAGTCCATGGTATCTGGTTGTAGAATCCAATAAAACATGTTACACATCTTAAGTTCCTATATCTTATTAAGAGTTTTCAAAAGGAATCTAATTTTGATCTTCATTGTCTTAAAGAAAAGATGGATGTTTTGCTTTAACAATTTCCTGCTTTATTCTATTTACCTCCAACACTCAAGAGTATTACCATATCTAGAAATTGGCAGGTGCCTTTATATAAGATCCCTAAAAATAATGATAGTATAGCTTACTTTTGTAACAAGTCTAGTGCAGAAAATAGGTGTGTAAGAATGCAGTTTATCAAAGATCAGTTTGAGAATATGGACGACTTAAGAGAAAAGGGTTTCACCTAGGCAAGGAAGTGCGAATAGAACACCTAAGGGTCTCTGAATTGCTGTAGGCTGGCATGATTTCAGTCAGGGCCTTTGTGATGATGGAGCAATAGCAAGAGCGCCCAAAACTGTGTTTGCCTTCCACACAGTTACAGATTGCCAAAATATCAAGGATGCTATTTTCAAAGAGTATTTTAGAATTTGCTTCAATTTTGTACCTTTTTAGCATTTTCCTATGGTGTATCATAACAACTCAGAAAAGTCTGACCACTTCCACTCAAAAGTTATAAAAAATTAAGATGTAAGAAAGAGGATCACTTTGCATTTAGAAGAACTATTTGGCATTAGCGTCTCTTGTTTTCTTGACCACTCTTCCCTCTTGCTCTTCTGTACTTTCGGCTTCTCCCTCCAAGCTAACAGCTGTGGCCACATACTTGGCAGCTGGCAGGCTAACACTCAGATGCCAAGCTCTTGAGCAGATTACCTAGGAGCAGACTTGGGCTCTGTGATGGCTGTCCACAAACCCCCTCCCCACTAGCTGGTTTCTTGGCAAGTTCTTTGATTCATTTGATTTTTGGCAGGGCAACTCCCCACTGACTATGAAATCTCTGAGTCTGTCAAAAGCATTAGTTCTTCTGAACATTTATTCCACTGCCCCTTCCTACTATGTCGAAAGATTAAAGTTTCCCAAGATCTATGTTTAATGCCATGCAGAGATAAATAAAAAGTGGTTCTGCACAGTTGAGTTGTATTGACATGAAGGATGAGCAGAAGCCTGAGCCCTAGGGCAAAACCCTCATTGATTCCTGTCTCGTTCCAATGAAAGGTTTGCAACATAATGCTGACCATTTCTTGGCAGAGACTACTTTTTGTACCTTATGGAGTGGCAAGTTACCAACACTTTCAAAGAAAACACTTGGCCCAGACACAAAACACTCTCTTTTTCTCAATGGTGAAATCTTGGTGAATTATTTCCCTTTAACTACTCTCCTTTACAAGCAAGGTTGCTGAAAAGGTTTTGGAAAAGTCTGCTTTAGGTACAAATTGGAACTGGCCTTCTATCTCATTGACCTGAGTCTGGAGGTGGCTAAAAGATTCAACAGTGTCTCATCTGACTCATGCTCTGTCATTTCATCTGCATTTGAAAAATAAAGCAGGTGAACAGCGGTCATTTTATAATTATGTAACAGGAATTTTACACAGGTGGATTTGGGAAGATTTTTTTACTTTTTAGAGAAAGTTTCCTTTTTAAAATAATTAACCAGCTCTTATCTTCATGCCACACAGTAATTCAACAAGATCAAAGACATGAAGACTATACATGTAGGGCGATAGCTAGTAACAGGGCAGGTCTGGCCTCTTAGGCTGAACGGACATGGACTTACTGCCTGTTACTTCCTTCCATGGACTTACTTACTAATTACAGCTGAGAAAAGATCTTCCATTTTCTATATGTGATATGTCTATCAATGTCTATATATACTAATCTCTTCCTCAAATATGTTTTTCAAGAAACATTCATCTATTTGTTTTAGCCTTCCCCTTTATTTTACTCTGGCATGAGGTATTATAGAAGAAAAGATACATTATTCTACTCCAAATTCAATTTGTCAGTAAAATATGCATTATATGCTTATCACATGTAGTAAATTTTGAGAAATACAAGGATATTGAAAGCACATTCTTTTGGTATTCAAGAGTCTACAGTTCATTTAAATCAAAATTGTATACTGCATTCTGTATATACAGACTATGTTGGTTTCATGTACTGGATTATAATTTGGTAAATAAACATGGGTTCTCATAGTGTAACAATGGAATTTTTAATTCAATAATAAAATATTTAGATAATGGTATGCTAATTAACCTGGCAAATTTTCTAATAAGTAAAAGATACACACACTCATGTATATCATATATGTATGTGTGGGTATTTCTCTCTCTCTCTCTCACACACACACACATATCACCTTAAAGTAAAAGGTATTAGTTTACTTGTGCTAAATACTTTTTTTAAAAATTTGTAGATATTCAAAGAGTTTCACTCAAGCCTTCACAAAGCACATGTGTTAAGAGAATAGTTCTTTATAGGACATTATTTTATTAAGTAATAGACTATAAAATATAAAATATATTATTCTTTATTGATACATATAAACAGGAAATTCCTAATTTCCCTTACTAGTCTTATTAGAATAAGTTAACTATAAATTTTAATATTCAGAAAATTTCCTATTCTCACAGACTTGTCATGTGTAAGATATAACGAATTTATAGCTGTCAATTATCAGCATTTTAGTACCTAAAATTATACATATTTATAATTTGTATAACTGCAAATCAAAGGTCCACATATTCAATAAAATATAGGGTATTGTGAGTTGTACACGAATTGTTTCAGGGAATCTGGTAAGCAATGGTTTACTTTTAGGAGGTGGTGGTAGAAATAGACTGGCTAAACATCAGAAGAAAAAGAGAAAGCCAGGCGTGGTGGCACACACGTGTAATCCCAGTACTTGGGAGGCTGAGACAGGAGGATCCGGGTTCGTGGCCAGCCTCAGCTACTTAGTGAGGCCCTCTGCAACTTAGTGAGACCCTGTTTCAAAACAAAGAACAAAAAATAGGGCTGGGGATGTAGCTTGGAGGTAGAATGCCCCTGGGTTAAATCCCCAGTACTGCAAAAAAAAAAAAAAAAAGAGGGAGAGAAAAGTGGGTAATAGGTAACTATTTGAAAAATTTGAAAATTTGAAGTTTTTTGAAAAATTAACCTTTGAAATAGCAAAAGTTAATCAGCTATTTTGCACATTTTGATAATGTCTTGAAATGCTAAATCAAGAGTTGGATAAAATTTGATGAGAAAATGAGATAAAGCTCATTTTTTCTAATGTTCCAAAATTTTAAAAAGACAGATGGATTGATAGACTGATAACTCCATTCATGCAGTATATAGCACACACTAGCAGTTTCCTAAGTAACTAGAAAGTGATAGAGCAGATCTATATTATGATCAGTCCTTTGAATACAAAATGGAGTCTATATCTTTCAAGCAAACATTCTGAGCCAAGTAATACCACTATGATGATTTCTAGACCATTAAGTAGCACTTATGAAGAGCGTTGATTGCTTAAGGTCAGTGACTTAGAATCCTCACACACTTGTGCCAGGATTTTCACAGAGAAATCACTTGAAAGCCCTTGGGATGAAGCCAAATTTAATAGGAGGTTATCAAACCATCATTATGGTATACAGATATTTATTATGAGACACTGAATAGAAAACTTTGCGCTGTCGAAGTGACTTAACCAATGCCACAGTGCCATTACAGAAACGTAAATTTGCATTTTCTTCTGGGTGTGATGGTTTCTTCCTTGGTTAAGAGAGCAGAAGCAGGGGGTGCCTGGCATCTCTGAATCTCCCACATAGCATAGTAGCTATTGCTTCCAATTCAGCAGCCAAGTCACTTAGCCAGACAAAGTGACTCTTCCATTCACACCCCACAGCCACAGCAGCAGCCACCTTTAGGGAAATCTTCCATACACTGCTAGCTTTTCTACGCCTATCCATCAAGCAAATGAGCAATCTATTTCTGCCACGGTGCACTGCCACCTCAATGAATCCCTAGATTCCACTGCTGTCAATTTGAACATCAGCAAACAAATCCACAAATAGGTCCAATTTGTCCAACTTTGTAGGGGGATTTTCAAGTAGTGTCCAATATACCTGTTCAGTTGTTTGTGGGGAAGGGAGTTCTGAAAACACTTTAGAATAAGTGGTGTACTACCTAAGATATCCCCAAAGGATTTATGAGACAACCTAGGACAATTAGATTGGGCATGCATAACCACACACTCTGGTATATTGTAACTCAGGAGAAAAGGATAAAGTAGTGAGTATGGAATTATGATTAATCTGACTTTACCTTGTCTGTGTAGTAGCCTAGGGGAATGTCTCACAAATAGAGTATAACATAAAAGGAAAAAATGAGATACACAGCTTTACATTCGATACCTATGTATCATATTGTATACAAAATTTGAAATACAATACAAACAATTCAATTAGAAAAACAAGAATAAGGCTAGGTGTGGTGATGCACGCTTATAATCCCAGTAATTGGGAGGCTGAGACCGTAGGATCCGGGTTCACAGCCAGCCTCAGCTACTTGGTGAGGCCCTCCTCAAGTTAGTGAGACCCTGTTTCAAAATACGGAATAAAATAGGGCTGGGAATGTAGCTCGGAGGTAGAATGCCCCTGGGTTCCATTCCCAGTACCGCAAAAAAAAAAAAAAAAAGAAAAACAAGAATATTTAAGTTAAATTATATACTTGATCTTCTCATTTTAATAATATATCTAATCAAGTCCTTAGGTAATTAAATAACTCAGATAACATTTATAAAAGTTTCCCTATATGTCTAAATTAAGCTTTGGTAATGAATATGAAATTATTTCTGAAAAGCACAATTTCTTTCTAGGTGCAGAAATTCTTGGTGTGATTTTTTTCCCATTTGTGTGGAGTCAACCCAGGGACTCTGTATACTTCACCAGCATACAAACCCTGAGCTACACACTAGCCCTAGGATTTTTAAAATGTTTTTGTAGTTACAAAAAATAAAAATAAAACCAGAGGCACATACTATTTTTAATTTAAAGTTTCTGAAGTATTATTTAATAGAGAAATATTGCTTAGTAAAATTTAGGCAAAAGCTACTTAGCTCTAAAGGATATTTATTTTCATTATATCCACTGCATCAAAGAAGCTTCCTATCATAATATAGCACAAAGGAAATTTGAAGTGCATTTGGAAAAAAAATGAAGAGTGTAAAAGGAATATTTTCACATAATAATGGAAGCTTACTTGGTTCTTTGTTACCTATGCTACATTATTTCCAGATAGTAGCATTTAGCATTAAAAATTATTAGAGTCACTCCTGAGGTCATCCATAAACACTTTTTACAGGGAAAGATAATGTTCAATGATATAAAAAAAGAGGAGCAAACCTGGAACCATAGAGACCTTGAAATAAGGAAGTAACTGTATCAGCAACTCAAGCTTATATAAAAGAATTTTATAACTGTGTCATTTCAACAGTAACCTATGTCAGCCTGAAATGTATCTATACATAATAGGAAAGCATTTGATGAATACAATGGGAAAAACTATGGTTCTCATCAGTAGCAGGGGAGAAACAATTATAAGATTCTGAGGAGCACAAAAATGCCTTGCTAAAATTTAGCTGAATTTGGAGCCGGGCGTGGTGGCGCATGCTTGTAATCCCAGTACTTTGGGAGGCGGAGACCGGAGGATCCGGGTTTGCGGCCAGCCTCAGCGCTCTCTCTCTCTCTCTGTCTCTCTCTTTCTCTCTCTCTCTCCCTGTCTCTCTCTCTCTCTCTACCTAGTAAGGCCCTCTGCAACTTTGTGAGACACGGTTTCAAAATAAAGTATAAAAAAATAGGGCCAGGGGTATAGCACGGAGGTAGAACACCCCTGGGTTCAATCGCCAGTACCGCAAAAAAAAAAAAATTAGCTGAATTTGAATGAATTTGCATCGAAATGGATGCAAATTTTTAAAAAGGGGTAGTATAGCAATGTGGATATTAGTTAATTATTCCTTGATAGAGATGAGTGCTGAACTGTATTTTAGAGAGCTAATGAATTACAGAAGTTACCTTCTTTCTCAATTCTTTTATTTATTTTATTTTATTTTATTTTTTCTCTGAAATTTCCTTTATTTTAAATATATTTTTATTGGTGCATTGTGGTCTCACATCATAATGTAGTTCAGAGTGATAGGGACATACATGCACACAGCACTTGCTGAGCTGCCCCAGCCCCCTCCTCACTCCCCTGGACTCTTTTTTTTTTTTTTTGCGGTACCGGGGATTGAACCCAGGGGCGTTCTACCTCCGCGCTACACCCCCGGCCCTATTTTTTTTATACTTTATTTTGAAACCGGGTCTCATGAAGTTGCGGAGGGCCTCACTAAGTAGCTGAGGCTGGCTGCGAACCTGGATCCTCCGGTTTCCACCTCCCAAAGTACTGGGATTACAAGTGTGCGCCACCACGCCCGGCGCCATCCCTGGACTCTTTTTATAAAAAGCCACATAAAGTTCCACTCATTTACTTTAAAAATAAATAATGGAGCCGGGCGTGGTGGCGCACACTTGTAATCCCAGTACTTTGGGAGGCGGAGACTGGAGGATCCGGGTTTGCGGCCAGCCTCAGTGCGCGTGCACGCTCGAGGTCTCTCTCCTCTCTCTCCTCTCTCTCTATCTAGTGAGGCCCTCCTCAACTTCGTGAGACCCGGTTTCAAAATAAAGCATAAAAAAATGGGGCCGGGGGTGTAGCACGGAGGTAGAACACCCCTGCGTTCAATCCCCAGTACCGCAAAAATAAATAAATAAATAAATAAATAAATAAATAAAATAAATAAATAATGGAAAACCTAACAGATTACTTAGTAAGTATATAACTTCATTACTTTAGGATTTCAATTAGGGAAGAATAGAAGGAATAGATGTGAAATAAAAAGAATGAGAGCGAGGAAGAAAATCTAGAGTCATAAACAAAACAATACATATGGTAGTAAATACTGAGCTAGCCAAGTGTTAATTTATATTTGGATAGTCAGCTTCAGAATGCTAATATCTGTTTAAAAGTATTTTGAGTCCAGTATGGTGGCACATGCCTGTAATCCCAGTACTTGGGAGTCTGAAACAGGAGGATCACAGATTTGAGGACAGCCTCAGCAAGTAGTGAGACTCATCAACTTAGCGGGCCCCTGTTTCAAAATAAAAATAAAAACAGCTGGGGGTGTAGCTGGGAGGTAGAATGCCCCTGGGCTCAATCTCAGTGCCATAAAAGAAAAAACTATTTTGATAGTTTATTGGTCAATTAATTACTACCTATAATTTTCCAAGCTATAAAATATTAAATCATGTAATATTAAATAATTTATGGTGATCTTCTGTTATGGTTAGATATAGAATGTCCCCTGAAGAGCTCCTGTATTAAGGTTCAGAGTTGATATAATTAAATCACAAGGGTTGTAATCTCATCAGTAGATAAATCCATTGTAGTGAATTTTCTGGGTGGTACCCTAGGCAGGTGGATGTGGCTGGAGAAGATGTGGCATTAGGGATTGTGCTTCTGTCTCTGAATCCTCTTGCTTGCTTGCTTTCTCTTGCTCTTCCTCCATCGGGTGAGAGCAGAGCCGTGCTCTCTCCCTCTCTGCTTCCCACCACCATGCCCTGAGGTCCAAAGACCCATCCTGACATAGACTAAACTCTAAGATCTACAAAAATGTGTGCAAGTAGATTTTCCTTCCTCTTAAGTTGTGTGGTCAGTTGCTTTGGATTATAGCAGTCAGAATTTTGACTGAGAGAGTTTCCCAAACCACCAAGTGATTATTTTAAAAATAAATTTAAATTTTAAAAAGTTGGGCTTCTAAGTATTTTTTCTTTCAAAAAGGAAATTACACTGCAGTTCCAGCTTATATAAGTGATACTGCTATTGAGAAATCTTCATATCAAAACATATGATTTGTCATGTAGCTATATTAAAAAACTGTAAGTTTAATTTTATAATCTCAAAAATAATTAAAATTATTGAATTAAGCAAGGTTCAGAGGTGGGTCATGGCTGGAGGAGGTAGGTCACTGGGAGATGTGGACATGAGGAGTATATCTGTTCCTGGCCTCCGCCTTTCTCTCTCTCTCTGTTTCCCAGCTGCTATGAACTGAGCAGCAGTTCCTCTGCTATGTCGTGCCACCATGGTGTTTCTGCCTTGGAGCATACCAACCATGGATTCAACTTGTGAAACCATGAGCCAAATTAACCTTTTGTCCTACAGATTGTTCTTGCCAGGTATTTTGATCACAGCAATATGAAGGTGACTAACACAAAGCACAGCCATATCCATATCCATATATATATCACAAGTAAAGGCCAGGAACAGATATACTCCTCATGGCCACATCTCCCAGTGACCTACCTCCTCCAGCCATGACCCACCTCTGAGCCTTGCTTAATTCAATTATTTTAATTATTTTTGAGGTTATAAAATTAAAGTTATAGTTTTTTAATATAGCTACATGACAAATCATATGTTTGGATATTACTTGTGATATATATATCACAAGTAAAGAAAATATTTTCAATATTACAAAGTTAAAATATAATGGAAAATACTGACAGACTTGAATATAAATCACTTTCAACTTCAGTACATTAAATAAAATAAATCATACAAAGAACAGAAGCAAAAGCAACCAAAGAGACAAAGGAAAAACTAGAAAAGAGATAGAAAATATAAAAAGCAATGTGTCCTTACAAAAGAAAACTTTTTCAATTGATAAACAACATTCTTAAATATGTACAAAATTTAGCTTCATAGTTTAGCTTCAGTGTTTGTCACAGCAGGAGAAAATCATGTATAATAAGACGGTTTTAGTTATTTAACTCATCATATAAATGTAGCCATTAAGAAAATAAAGAATAATTTACAACCCAAAAATTGTTTATTGTTCCATGAAAAACAATGCTCTGAAAAGTAACTACAGCTTGAATCCCACAAGAAGGACTAAAAAAAGTCAAAACATATTTTCTGTTTAGTCAGAGAAATCACCAGAATAAGAAAGTAATGCTAGTCAGTGGATCATTAATTCATTGACCAAAAACCATGGGATTTTTCTTTAAAAAAATAAAATAGCCTAAACTGTATTGAGGAGTTTAGAATGAGCAGAAAACTGTGCCATATTCATGGTATAACCAGAGCATAGACAGAAACTGAATATAGGCAAAACTCCATATTACAAACACCACATAAAATGTGGACAATGTCAAAACAGATTTTTAAAAGTATAAATATAATACAATATAAAATAATATAATATAGACCACAGAAGCACAGTAGTGGCAATTCTGGACACAATGTAGAAATTTATTTTACAGCAAAGGTCTTGAAATAGAATGAGCATCCTCTGATTCTTCCAAAGTTATATAAAAACATAATGAGGAGAAAGTAAGAAAATCTATACACTTCTGCACTGTGATCACAACAAGAAAAGAAGTGGATAACATGGACAAAAGCAGAAAAAAGAATGGAGTATAGTTAATAATTGTATGTTTACTCAATGCAAAGCACATTCAATACTGCATATCATTTACTTTTCAGACATTCCTATCCCTATTATTTTTAAAATGTGTCTGGAGGGAAATGCACAAGTGCTATGTACATGTATGTTTATAATGCACTAAAGCTCAGTATGATGTATGGCTACAATGAACCAATAAAAGCATATTAAAATATGCCAATGATAAAGAAACAGAAGTTCAAAGAATCTCAGGAAAACCTCTGTGACATAAAACACACACCACTGGTAAATGAAGGAGCTGAATATGGAATCCAAATCTGTCTGACTGAAATGCCTGGGATCATCCCACCACACCTGCACATCCAGCACAGAGACTAGACCACAGTGGTGCTCAAATATTAGCAGTGTTGCTGCCCCCATGATGTGAATAAACAGGTGTCCACTAGGGATGGTGAGACAATTTTAGTACTGATTAGACATGAGTTAAAAATGAATGCCATAAGTGACATCCATATTTATGATATTTTATTAGACAGAATTTAGGGAGTGATGGACTTAGGAATAGATTGGGAGGCATTCAAAAGTATTTCCTGAAAGAGTATTGAAAGACAAAAACAAGACAAATTTATAACCAATTTTACTCATGAGGCCTGACAGTCCAAAACCCAACAGTGACTCATAAAGTATCTGAAGATAAGATTTTGAAGGTGACACTGTTTTCTTTAAAGGCATGTAAAACATCATTTTAATTCTTTACTTAATAATGTGTTTTTAAATAATTTATGAGACATCTAAAATATATTTGTGAAACATTTATCAAAAAAATCCAACACTGCTTTATTTTCATGCCTCACTAGAACTCAAATCATAGACATTACTCATTCTACACATCTTAATTGATTCTATTTACAGCCTCTCAAAAAAATTGCACCTCTGTGAGAGTCATTTAGGCTACTAAAAATTAGAAATTTCTTTTCTTTTTTTAAATTGGTGCATTGTAATCATATATCTTGATGAAGTTCAGGGTGATAAAGGCATACATGCAGGCAGCACTCATTGAGCCCTCCCCTAATTCCCACCCTATTTTCTCCATTTCCCCTCCTTCCCATGCTCAGCACAGTGATCGACTTTGATAAGTTTGTGTATGTAGATCATGTCCATTGAGGTGTTTCCCTCTTCCCCCCTCCCATCTCTCTCAGTTAGGCCCACTTCTTCACTCAATAAAGGTTTCTTCTCCTTTTTCTGTAGTCCCTCCTATGTCCAATTTTCTCACTAGCTTCTGCATATTAGGCAGAACATTAAACATTTCAATTTTGGTGACTGACATCTCACTTAGCATAATGTTCTCCAATTCCATCCATTTCCCTGAAAATGACAGAATTTTGTTCTTCTTTATGGCTGTGTAAAAATTCATAATATACATATCTCAGAGTTTTGTGATCCATTCATCTGTTGATGGACATCTCAGCTGGTTCCATAGTTTGGCAATTGTGAATTGTGCACCTATAAACATAGATATGCATGCATTACTTTGGTAATTTGGTTTCCATTCTTTTGGGTAAATACCCAGGAGTGGTATAGTTGGATTCTACAGTAGCTTCATTCCCATTCTTCTGAGGATACTCCACACTGTTTTCCAAAGTGGTTGCACTAATTTGCAATCCCACCAACAGTGTATCAGAGTTCCTACTTCACATCCTTGCCAGCATTTGTTCTTTGCATTTTTAATAATTGCCATTCTAATTGGGGTTAGGTGAAATCTCAGGGTAGTTTTGACTTGCATCTCTCTGATTGATAATGATGTTGAACATTCTTGCATACATTTATTGACCATTTGTATTTCTTCTTTTGTGAAGCGTTTATTTAGTTCACATGCCAATTTTTTTGATTGGGTTATTTGATTTTTTGGTGCTGAGTTTCTTGACTTCTCAGTATATTCTAGATATTAGTTTTCTATCAGAGGAGTATCTGGCAAAAATCTTCTCCCATTCTGTTGGCTCTCTGTTGAGGTTCTTGATAGTTTCCTTTGCTGCACAGAAGATCTTCAGTTTAATGAAATCTCATGTATTTATCATCATTTTAATTTCTTGTGCCTTTGGGGTCTTGTTGAGGAAGTTTTTCCTGTGCCTATCTGTTGAGGAGTTGGATCTATGCCCTCTTCAAGTAGCTGCAAGATCTTGGTCTAATTTCCAGGTCTTTGATCCCTCCTGAATTGACTCTTGTGCAGAGTGAGAAAGTGGGGTTTATTTCTATTTTTCTGCATATGGATAACCAGTTTTGCCAGCACCATTTGTTGAAGAGGCTTTTTTTGAGTGTATGTTTTTGGCACATTTGTCAAAAATCAATCAACTGTAAGTCTGTGGATTTGTTTCTGAGTCTTTTATTCTGCTCCATTGGTCTATGTGTCTGATTTTTTGCCAGTACCATACTGTTTTTATTAATATGACACTGCAGTATAGTTTGAAGTCAGGCATCGTGATGCCTCCTGCATAGTTCTTATTGCTGAGAACTATTTTGGCTATTCTGGGTTTTTGTTGTTCCAAATGAATTTAAGGACTGATTTTTCTATATCTGTGAAGAATGTTCTTGGTATTTTAATGGGTGTTGCATTGAATATGTAGATCACTTTTGGCAGAATGGACATTTTGATGATATTTATTCTGCCTATCCAAGAGTATGGGAGGCCTTTCTACCTTCCAAGATCTTCTTCATTTTTTTTCAATGTTTTACAGTTTCCTTGTAGAAGACTTTTACCTAAGTGTTTTATTGTTTGGGGTGATCTTGTGAATGGAAATGTTTTCTGGATTTCTTTTTCAGTGGATTTATGGTTATGGTTATGGTTAGGATTAGAGTTAGAAAAGCTTCTGATTTTTTTTAAGATTGATTTTGTATCCAGACACTTCACTGAATTTGTTGATCAGTTCTAAAAGCCTTTTGATTGAGGTTAGTGGATCTCCTATGTTTCTTGTACCTGTGTGTCAACCTTGTTTTCTATGTTTGGAAAATTTTCTGATTTTATTTCTCTGAAAACATTTTTGATTTCTTTGGTTTTGGCTTCTAGACTCTCTTCCATTCCTATTAATCTTAGGTTTCCTCTTTTAAATTGGCCCAAATCTCTTGAATGTGCAGCTCATGCTGTCAAATTGATTTTTCTATATTATAGACTATGCATTCATTTTTGGAGAGGTCATCTTCTAAGAGTGAGATTCTGTTTTCCATGTGATCTAGCCTACCATTGATGGTTTCTATTGATGTCTTCATTTCATTTATTGCATCCTTCACTTCCTTCAGAGCTTCTTTTTTATTCCTGTTCAGGTTATCAGATTCTTTGTTTATTTGATCTTTCATTTCTTTCATACTAACTCTGAATTATTTTCTGAAATCCTGTTTTATTTCTACTATTAAAGTTGTGAATCTCCTTCTGCCATTCTCTGCAACTCTGTCTTCATGGGTTCAGTTGCTGTGGGATTGTGGGGACTCATCGTTTCCTTGCTATTCTTTTTCTCATGATTTCAGGTTTCTTAAGTTTATATCTTTGTTGCTTTTTATGGCTCTCTCTCATTCTGAGAGATTTCCTATGCCTAATCTCTCTCCCTTTATAGTATCTTATTTTGGATGTAGATATTTACTTAAACGTATGCCTTAAAAGTGAATAGCCTCTGCTTATGGATATCCACAGCTTTCTGTTGAGTATTTATGGCCCTTTAATGCTGAATTTGAGGTCTGTGTCCTGTATCACTCCACTTTTGTTCTGCCTGTAGATCTCCAGTACTGGGTTGTAGTTACTCCAGGGATTTGTCTGCCTGCTGCATTGATGTTATTGATGGGTTCCAGGTATTAAAGTCTGGGGACCTGTCTGTTGCCTCCATAATAGAAAGTAGTCTCTGAGGTGTGGGCAGAGCAGTTTGTGTCCTGTGCATTTTTAAACTTCAATCTGTGAGGTGCTGGGTGACTCCATCTGTCAGCTGATTACTTTGTCATTAGTATCTGGAAGTTCTTCTTTTTGGTTCACCTATCTGGTCTAACCTCAGCAGTAAGAAGTTAGAGGAGTCAGCTGGTATATACAAGGGCAAATTGTGTTGTAATCAATGGTGAAGGGTGAGTGAGGAGGAAGGGGCTAGAGTAAGGAATGCAAAAATAGGGTAAAATAGAATCAAGTAGAATAAGAGTTTGAGTGTAGTTAGGTAATATATAATACAGATTAGAGATAGTTAAAATAAAGGAGAATTCTAGTAGCCAATGTAGAATATTTAGGTATAGTGATAGGAAATGTATTTAATACAAGGCACTGACAGACAGGTTCACTGGGAGTCTGACAGACAAAACAGAACACAGACAATCTCTTACATGTACACACACAAGTGGAGAGGAAGAGAAAAAGAAGAAAAAATATCAAAATAAAAAATTAAAAGGAACCTTAAGAATTGCTTAATCAGGGATGAGTAAAATTTCTTTGTTGGAAAACAGCTGATTTCCCTGTGGCTTTGGATGTTTCCTTGCCGGGTTTTTCTTTTTTTTTTTTTTCTTCTTGGTTTGAGACTGGCTTAGAAGAGATGTGAAAGCTGTTCCAAATCTCTGATTCAAGCTTTTTCCCCCAACTGCTCTGTTTATTACTTTGCTAAGGAGGCAGATTAGGGAGGAGGTGCAGGGAGGGGCTGGACCCTGCTGGTTGCTGGAAGGAGGCTCTTCTAGGCTGGGGGCTAGGGGTGTGGCCCAGGGCACTTACCCAGCATTCACTAGGGTCCTAGGCTCAATCCCCTGTGCCACAAAAGATAAGAAAAAGAAGAGAAGGAAGAAGATAGGAAAGAGGAAAAAAACTCGCTAAAGGGGAAAAAAACCCTACAAATACACAAGTACAGAGTAACAGCAAAAAACAAAGAAACATACAGAGCAAAAAGGTGAAGAGAAAGAAAAAATATAAAACAACAATAAAAATAACTGGCCTCTCCCACCCTCTTGGTTCTGCATGGATAGTTTCAGCAGTTAAATGTTCATTTATTACAGCAGGTTCTCAAGCACATTCCAAGTGTTCTTGCTTGATTGGAAACCTATAGCAAAAACATCATTTTGCAGTCCCAAAGATATGGTCTCTGTGGCAAGACCCTGGCCTGGTGTCTTTCTCTGTCTATGTGGGCATGGAGAGCTGGGGCCCAGGTGCAGGGTCAATCCCAAAGAATGCCTGGGACTCCGCTGTCTCCACAGAGAAGGTTGGGTTGATCTGTAGCTTTCAAACCTGGTGTATTCTTCAGAGTTTCATTTGAACTGTGCAGCTACAGTCTGAGTGTATTCCCATCCCCTTTTTATGGTCTCTTTTCAATTAACCCTGTGAGGATCCTGCATTCACCTCCCTGGGTTCATGCACTCACCTCTGCCGCTGGGCCCACAGTGGAACCAGGGTTGGGAGGGATGAATGTGGTCGTCCTTCTCTGTCCTGTCCTCATGGGGCTGTGTGATTCTGTAGCTGGTGATCTTGATGTCTATGAAGCAGGTCTCAGGTTGCTGATTATCAGATTTTTCTAGTCTTTCAAAGTTCCCGCTGGACCGCGGAGCACGGTCCAAGTGTGCACTATTGTTCTCGTGTCTCTGATTTGTTGCTTCTCTTTTTTTCCTTTGTCAGCCTGGGTGTTTAAACGTGGCCTTGTAGGTGTCATTGAGCTTCTCTCTCTTTAGTTCCCACTCCCATGAAGGTAGCCTGGGATGTGGAATGCTGCGCAGTTTGCAGCTCCCTGAGATGAGTTAGAGACAGGCTTGTCTAAGTGCTCTTCCAAAGTATGTTCTCATAGTATCTGCAGACTCGTGCAGAGATAAGTGATTATTAAATAAGTGACTGTTACAATTATTAATACCTAGATTATAAATATACCTACTAAAATCAAGTGCTAAATATCCATCTCAATTACTTAAAATCTCTTGAGAATTATATTACCGAAATAAATGTTAATTGCTATTACAATAGATATGGTACACACATGACAACTAAACTGTTGATATAAGTTTATTTTTTTCTGGTGAAATATTCCTTCATTCACAGTGTTAAAAGCAAAAGCATAAAAGCCAGTGTTACTATCAAATAGGCTACTTCTTTCCTTCCTTCCTTCCTCCCTTTCTTTCTTTCTTTCTTTCTTTCTTTCTTTCTTTCTTTTTTTCTCTTTATTTCATCTTTTTGCAATTAGGAATTTTTCTAAATGCTTCCTAAAGGAAATATTTTGTCATGTGTATTGAGCATATTTTTCTGAGTCAAACTTATAGGACATTAAGTGGACAATATATCTATGATTACAATGGGAGGCTTATTTTGAGTCTATTACATTAGAATCCTCTGGTGGCATTATTGTTACTGTGAAAAATACAGCATATATATTTTTTGGCTACCTTTAAAGGACAGTCAAACATGGATTTTCAAGCAATAGTAAAAGAACTGGAATAAGATACTTTTCCATCATAATACCAGAGGACAGTTTTGTAAGACTCAAGAGGATATTCAGAACATTTCTGTGCATGTCTAGTGAATAATCCAAAGCCTTTTCAGTCATGCTTCATTGTAAGTTGAGTAGTCCTGGAATAGGACTTCATTCTAAATCCTGTTCTTTCCAGGAGTAAAGAATGGATGATGACTAAATATTAACATGCAATGCCTGAGAAAGTAGAACACCAAAAAATTGCATTGAACCCAGGAAAGTTTTCAGTGGGAAACATATTCCCAATCAGGTCTTTCACATACGTTTTTGAGTTTTTATGTGAATTACTTAAAGGCGAGTGTGTATATGTAGAGTCCATTAATCAACTCTTCTATGAGAACTAACTTAAATCTTATTACCTACTGTAAGGATTTTTGCAGACTTTCCTAAATTATCTACAGGAAAATTAAAGCTCAAATTCCAGAATTTTTTAGCTCTTTCATACCAAGGAATTGGCGACAGAACTATGCAAATACTCCGTAGAGGTGTAGCAGAAGATAAATGAGTTCTTTTGAGTTTTCGCATGTTCTCTTTGTATTTAGACTCATTTTAAAATATGAAGGGAGTCCTTTGTTTCTTAAGTCTGGTATATGCAGTGAACAGAACATTTCTTGATGAGAAGGAGTTCCAGGAGGAATGAAGAAACCCCAGGACAATGCTATGGAATAATGTTTGTTTCCCAGCAAAATCCATACATTGAAATCCTGATCCCAAATGCATTAGGCAGGAGAGCCTTGTGAGATGTAGGGCTCTGCTCTCATGAATGGGATTAGTGGCTTTATAATAGGGGACATAGGCAGATGTGAAGGAAACTGGACTTCACCAGACACCAAACCTACCACTGCCTGGGACCTTGGATTTACCAACCTCCAGAGAAATCAAAAATAATTTTCTGTTGTTTATATGCCACCTAGTCTACAGTATTGTGTTATAGCAATCCAAAAAGACTAAGGCAGGTAATCTTCAGAACTCTTCAGCATGTGTTTTACAAACTAAAGCCAGGCATGGTGGCGCAAGCTTGTAATCCCAGTACGTGGGAGGCAGAGACCGGAGGATCCAGGTTCGCGGACAGCCTCAGATACTTAGTGAGGCCCTCCGCAACTTCGTGAGACCCGGTTTCAAAATAAAGTATAAAAAATAGGGCCGGGGATGTAGCTCAGAAGTAGAATGCCCCTGGGTTCAATCCCCAGTGCCGCAAAAAAAAAAAAAAAAACTAAAGCCAAATTCAAATCAAATAAGCAGAATTACAATAACTCAGGTGCCAAGTACCATATTTCTGTTAGCAACCTTTCCCTGAATTCCATACAAGGGTCACCTACCAGAAACTTTCATTAACAAAGTGCTCAAGATATATTTATTTTGAGTGTAAATGAGACTGTCATATAGGCCCCTCAAGATCTATTTTTTTCAGATCACTTAGTAATTCATTTTTAGAGGACAGTTTCTAGACAGGTATACATTGGTGCCTTATTAAAATGTCTTAAATACCTTTTCAATCATTCTGGTTTAGCAAATGCTAAATACATATGTTTCAGAATCTTGCCAACTCTCATTCTCAAAGAGTTGAAAACATATTAAATGAAAGATTTTTCCTTGAGTACATTAAGTTGAATTGTTGTTTTCAATAGGCACATTTGATATATTCTTCTATAAAAAGGGGAATTCTCTCTTTTATATTCTTATCTTTGTGAATTTGTCCACATTATAGGATGACTATATGAGTTATTATACAAAGCAACATATTAGGTCCCCTTTGAAAGAGAGAGGAAGTGCTATTTATAAACTTTTTGAAACAATAAGCCATAAACCAAAGTAGTTCTTGGGAAACAAGATAGTATGGTTACCCCAATCCTATGAAATAATATTCAACTCCTCCTTTCATAAAATATCCTATTGTGCAACTGCATAGAAGAATGGGAGAGCCAGGCATGGTGGTGCATGTCTATAATCATAGTACTTGGGAGGCTGAGACAGGAGGATTGCAGGTTTGAGGTCAGCTTCAGCAACTTAGTGAGACTCTCAGCAACCTAGCAAAATCCTGTTTCAAAACAAAAAAAAAAATAAATAAAGGGCTGAGGGTAT
>PVJS01014663.1:0-40013 GCA_004027185.1 Glis glis | reverse complement strand
GCTCTATTTTTTATACTTTATTTTGAAACCGGGTCTCACGAAGTTGCGGAGGGCCTCACTAGGTAGAGAGAGAGAGAGACACAGAGAGACAGAGCTGAGGCTGGCCGTGAACCTGGATCCTCCAGTCTCTGCCTCCCAAAGTACTGGGATTACAAGCGTGCGTGGCATGGTGCACGCTTTTAATTCCAGTTCTTGGGAGGCTGAGACAGGAGGATCTGTGATTTGTGGCTAGCCGCAAGAACTTAGTGAGGCCTTTGGAAACCTAGTTAGACCTTGTTTCAAAACAAAATAATAATATAGAGCTGGGAGAGTGTGTAGCACAGAGGTGGAATGCCCCTGGGTTCCATCCCACAAAAAAAAAAAAAAAAAAAGAAGAAGGAGAATTGCAATTAGGGCAGTTAAAGATTTTTGTATACAAATGGTACCAAAGACTGGGCAGTTTGTAACCATGGAAGCAAAGGCTGCGATTTTAAAGTAAGGCACTCAGATTCCTTCCCTGAGCCATGGCCATGGGCTAAGCCATGGTCAAGATGGAAGTGCGTCTAGTGGCAGTGGAAAGGGGTATGACTACCTTTCCTGCTAGTATGGCGTGGTCCCTTGGCTTAGTACTAAGGTGAGTACTTAGTACTCAGCACAGTACTAACTATACTGAGTCTGCCATGTTGGTATTTTCAACATGCTATAAGATTCCTACCCTCTGGCCATGGGCTGAGCTATGATCAAGATGGAAGTGGGCCCATCAGCAGTGAAAAGGGACATGACTAGCTTTCTTGCTAGTTTGGGTTAAGCTGTGTTCTGATGAAACAACTATAAAGAACATAAAGTGTTTCATCTTACTGAAAAAGACTATTTTGTCTAAATTTAAAGATTTTTATAAGGATTTTTTTAAATGTAAGGAAACCCAATAAAAAAGGAGATATTTATTGGTATGAGGATGATTAAGGGAGTTGCAAATGATATGTAAAGGATAAAACTTATTATTTAAAGTTTTTTAAAGTCTAATTTAGTGCACTAATTCTATGTTTAAAGCAATTATGTTTTCTTATGACATTAATCTGCTCTGGGAAAAAATTTACAATAACTAGCCTAGAGAGCAAGAGTTTGGCATTTTTATTAAGATAACTTCCTATGTTCTTTATATTTAAAAGAATGAGGTTTTCTGCTCTTAGTGACATTTATGAAGAACCGTTTTAAGAGAAAAGGTATTATGCTTTATTAAGATAATCTCTTGTGTTTATTGTCATTGTTAGGGTTTTGATTACTTAGCAAATTGTATCTTTTCAGAATCATGGTTTCAGTATCTGTGTTTTACAGCTTGTTAAATGACTAATTTATAACTCAAGATGTTATAGGGTGGGAGATCTTAAAATTATTTCACACAACCTCAGTCCTTCTTATCTGTGTGGTAAACATTCAAACAGAAAGCACTAAGGGAGAACACAGGGGGTTTATCTAGAGAAATGAAGGCACCATATGAGAAAGGCCATATGAGAGGGGAAACGGTCACACACCAGGGGAAAGAAGCACCTAGAATGGGCCGTTCCTGGGCTATTCCCATGCCTGGGGCAAAGTGGTTATGTTCCAGAGATGGGCTCTGGAGAAGTCCCTTTCTTGCAAAGGAAAGTGGCATGGAGTGGATTGTTCCAGTTATTGAGTCTTATATTCCCTTTGGGTGAATTTACTGCCCTTTTTATGTCATAGCTTAGTGAACCTGTTTTGTTTCTCTTCCCCCTTTCCCACAGGGGAGGGAGGTCAAACTGAGCAAAGATTTACAGATAAATTTCAGGTCTGTCCCAACTGACCCCATCTGCTAATATCTAACTAATTACCTAACAAAGACTATTGTAACAATTATTACTTTGGGTTATTATAGTATATTTGACACTATATTTCTATGATATAGATATGTATACATCTGAGGGCTAAATATGCTGTGTATCAGAGTTTTTTCTAAATGTTTCATAAAAGCTTATAAAGTTAGATATGTGGGGTTTTATATACATGCAATGTAACCAAAAAGTGATCTCTATGCAATGTGCATTGTATCTGAATTTTAATCATATAAAATCATATAAAGTTGTTAATTGTTAATTGTTAAAGTTATTGAAACTTCTCCCATCTATATGGTTAGTACCATCCCAAAGTCTCTGTCATTTAAGACCAGCTTTATATCTGTTTGCTTTGATTGAATAGATGTTTTATTATATTATTGTATAGAAGAAATACAGTTGTCCATCAGATAATAAACCTCTTGGTGATTATTAATGCTGATCCCTAAACTTATGAAAGGTCCAGAGCTGTTTGATTTTTGTTAGTGTGTCAATGTACATAGACTTGTAGTTATAGTTATCTTACTGAGCCATGAATTTTGAATTTCACTTCAATAGTAAAAGTTAACCTATATGTTAACTTCTATGCATGCTGAATATATTTGTGTTTATAATGAAACTTCTGCTTTTAGACTCACAAAAGAGATGTCACTTATACCCCAAACCTCTCTCCAACAGAGTCCTTATAAAATGCTATAAAACTAAACCTGTCCCTCTTGAGGTTTTGATGGTCTAGGACCACCAGACACCTGAAAGAAAACAAAATGCTTGATTTACAGGTGACTTTGCCAAATATGGAAAAAAGAAGACAGATAAGCACGGATAACCCTTATAATAAGCAAATTATTAGTACCAAAGAACAGGGTGATAGTAGTTAATATGCTAAATTATATGCTGTATTGTTTGCTTTTAAAATATAGAGTGGATTAATTATTTATATTAAAATCATCAGAGATTTGTCAACTATACCTGAGATACCATCAAGGGAATAGCTAAACAACTAGATACCACCAGTAAGATGACCTGGGAAAATCATTTAGCTCTAGATATGGATTAGTGAGAATGCCAGAGTTGATGACACCTTTGAGAGCAAAAGTTGCCATATGCTAACAGAATCTGAAGAAAAGAATAGTAATGTATAAAAAAGAGGGGGTAATTGTGAGAATATAATTAAATCTTTTCTATCAAAGGAACAGCTTGACTTATGCTCCATTTTGTACAACTGCCATTTTGTAACCTTATATGTGCTGACATTTTTTTTTTGTAAAGTTAGCATTTGTTGGAAACTGCAAGTTCCAAGTCTTCCCACAGCATCCCCTCCAGCCAATTGCACAAAAATTTTGATGCTCTGCTCCCACCAAGAGAAGTACAATGCAGGAGCTTCACATTAGGAATAAAAGACCCAGCAGGTTTCTGCCATGTTATTCTTGCACACCTGGCAGGTTCCCTTTTTGCAAAAAGTCAAATCGCCTTACACACGTGCCTTTTCTTATGATGCCATGGAATTTATTTCTAACACTGCTATGGAAATAGAGTTTGAAGTTTCAATAATAATGTGTGGGTGCCTGAGCAGGGAGAAAACAACTTCATGTCCCAGAGCAGTTAACACTAATGGGTCTGAGGAGAGGTAAGAAGGAAACTGGCATCTGTGGTAAAAACTCTTAATCCATTCAAGATAGAGTTAAATAGTGGGTAGTAGCAGAATTTTCCTTTTTTGTTGTTGTTGTTGTTTCTTCTCGTGTCTTAAATCAATTAATTTATTTAGGGAGTGGAGCTGTTTTTGCTTCATTTCCCTCTCAATGAAAGTTTTGCCTGCAATACTCCAGGCAATTCCATCCCTGAAATCCTCCTGAGAATATTGTTCAGGCTGAGAAATGCTGCATTGTTGGCATGTTCTATAATATAGAAAAATTAAGATGAGAGTCATACAGAATCATTGGATCAATACATAATATAGATCTAAGTTGCAGAAGATCCCGAACTTTAATATTAAGTTCAATATGAAGGTACCATTCATAAATACACAACAGAGTGTTGCATGTAAAATTCAAAAGGTATCATTGAGAGTTTTTTCTTTCCCATTACAAATGTAATGAGTTCATTAGGGGCTTCATTTAATAAACTTTGTGCTCATGATAGGAAAGGAGAATTAAAGACAAAAGAAACGAAAGAACGAAGAGATAAAAATATAGTTTTATAGCCGGGCGTGGTGGCGCACGCTTGTAATCCCAGTACTTTGGGCTGCGGAGACCGGAGGATCCGGGTTCGCGGCCAGCCTCATCTCTCTCTCTCTCTCTCTCTCTCTCTCTCTCTCCCTGTCTCTTTCTCTCTCTCTACTTATTGAGGTCCTCCGCAACTTCGTGAGACCTGGTTTCAAAATAAAGGATAAAAAAATAGGACCGGGGGTGTAGCTCGGAGGTAGAACGCCCTTGGGTTCAATCCCCGGTACCACAAAAAAACAAAACAAACAAAAAAATATATAGTTTTATAATTCTTGAATAACCTTTCTTTTTTCTTTAGCTTTAGACTTAGTAGAGAGGTTGAACAATCTTACTTAAAGACAACATGCAAATTTTAATTTTAAAGTGAAACAAAGCATTTAAAAATAAAATATTAGAAAATGTTACTTTGTGATAGGGAAAGTTTACTGAGTTATTTAGTTTCTATAATACATAGTAATTTGCATAATATCATCTGCTGAAAGTTAAGTAAAAAATTATTTCATTTATAAAAATAGAACAGTGATGAAAATTCCCTGTCAAATGATTTTTACCATTCAGATGTTGAAATGCCTTTTATGTTTCTTGGAGATTAAAATTCTAGGAAGTTCTGAATAGCCAAGTAACATTTGAACATAGACATTCTATGCTTTTTAGAATTAGTGTTCTTTTTAATTGTGTTTTTATGTACCCTGTGTGAGTTTGTGAGCTTTGATACAGAAATTTCTTTTTTGCTAAAAAACAAGATTCTCTGGTTTATTCTTGAAGCCTAAATGGTATAAATGTGAACATGTAGCTACTAAAATCATCTAATTTTATTCTTCATGTTAATTCAATGGTTTTTGTTTGTTTATTTGTTTTGTTTTATTTGTTTTTAGGATAAGACATAAACTCTTGACACACAGTTCCTTCTCAATTGACTGGTTAAAAGACAACAATTGCATTTATGACTTAATTTATGGTGATGGTTAATCCGGATTCTCAACTTGACTGGATCAGGAAGCACCTAAGATTATCTGACTTTGGGTGTGTTGATGAGATGGTTGGTTTATGTAATGGCAGATTGAAGGGGAAGTCTTGCCCTGAATATAGGCAGCATGGTTCTGATAGGCATAGGACCTGGATAAAAGAAGGAGAAAGCTGCTTGAATGCATGCGTGGTTCTTCCTGAAGAAAGCATTTCTGCTCTTTGAACTGGACCTTCACCATCGTTTCTCCAGAGAGTTTCCTGGCCTTTCCATCTTGGACTGGGACTGAATTAGTGGTCGCTCTGATTCTGAGGCTCCAGCTCTTAGACCACTCGGTCAGCTGTTGGTGCCTCTGGCTCTCCTTGTGCAGTTGGAAACTTGGGACTATACTGCTTTGAACTGTAAGCTGATTTGATAAATCCCTTTTAGCATATACATATCCTGTGAGTTCTGTTACTCTAGTGAGCCCTGACCAATACATCTTTAAATAATGTGATAGATCATATTTTTAAAGACCTAACAGCTTATTTACCACTCAAATAACCCCCTCAGTAATTCGTTTTTGCAAAGTTTACCTGTAAATTAATAAACTGTTCATATCAGATTTTTAATGTTGTTGATGTCAAATATTTGAGTATTTGATGTTCTAAAATTTCACCATCTTATCACTGCCTAAGAGAATTCTATTCTAAACTATTACATTCTAAATAAGTCATGTTCTCTGTCATGGTAAAGAGAAACAGAATATTAACCTGATTAAACATTTATAGACACATGACTGTTCTCTTACTCTACAGAGCCATTTTCTCTGAGCAATCATGCTGTAACCACTACATTGTACAGAAATACTCTGTGATGTTCTTAATAGAGTATATTCCTATACTTGAAAATGTCATTATTACCCATCCATCAAACCTAGTGAAGATATGAAACCTCATTTCACTAGAGGCCTTGACATTACATTGCTCACTGCTTATCCTGCTTGTCAGCACTTTCTATTACTAATGGACAGGCAGTTGAATCCAAAAATCTCAATTTTGTTCTTAATGGAGATATTTATTTTTTCTATTCAGTTGTATGCTCATATGGTTCATAATAATACTTGAGGTTACAGAGCTAAATCTAGGTGAAAGGTTCTTTGAGTTTGACAGAAGAATGGTATTGGCTGTTGAGGCTAATTTCTGTGTCACTAAAAATGCATTATTCTGTTATTTATGCTGTTAACAAAAAGCGAAAATTTGGACCTGTGCTAATGTTTTTGAATTTATGTTAACTTACTCTAAATAGTTGGAAAAGCAACATATATTAGTTTGTTTTTCTGTAAAGAATTTGGATGTGGATGGAAATACAGGAAGAGCTGTGTGCATGTATGTTTTTTATCACACTGAGCATCACTATGATTTACAATTACAATGAGCTAATAAAATAATTAAAATAATTTGAATAAAATTGAAAGACAGCCATTTTATTACTTCAAGTAAATGGATATTTAAGAAAAGAGGACATCTTCAAAAGTTCTACAATAAAAATAACATAAAATAAATCTTATTTTTTTGAACTTTTATCTATGTATATAAATATAACAATTGTGTTTTAACTTAAGAAAACAAGTGTGGCACACATACACACTCGTGCGGTATCCATCTGAGCATCTGAATGTTATTTGCATTTAACACAACTAAAATTCCATATCAATTCATATTTTCTTTTAAGATTAATTCCAAAGTGTTTTTGTCAGTTGAGGAATAAAGTACATGATTTTATGCAACAATCACAGGAGAAATAGGTGCTAAATGATGTATTAATAAATAGTAGCTTAAATAGATTGTGCTTTCAAAAAACTACATTATAAAGAAAAAAGACAAAGTTTTAGGGCATTGTCAGAGAAAAGGGTAAATAACTGCCTATCAAGGATATCACAAATAAGAAAACAAGAATCAACCTAAACTTAGCAACACATTAGCAGACTTAGAAAAATATATATATTGGTACATTGTAGTCACACATCATAATGGAGTTGAGTGATAGAGACATACATGTACAACACTTGGTGAGCTTCCCTGGGCTCCCACCTCACTTACTGCCCTTCCCCTTGCACAGTGTTGATATTGGCATTGATAATTTTGTATATGCACATAGTGTCGATTGAAGTGTTTCTTTCATCAGGTTCCCCTCCCCCTCCCACCTCCTTCCCCTAGAACTTTCCATCATTCCACTGGGGTTTCTCCTCTTTTGTCTGGAGTACCTACGCTACACTGAGGTCCCACCTAACCTTGATTAGAATGGCAATCATCAAAAATACAAATAACAATAAATACTAGTGAGGATGTGAGGAAATAGAAAATCTACACTTTGGTGGGAGGGCAAATTAGTGGAGCCACTTTGAAGATCAGTGTGGAGGTTCCTCAGAAGACCAGGAATGGAATTACCATATGATCAAGCCATACCACTCCTGGGCATCCTTCCGAAGGGTCTGAACTCAGCATATTATAGTGATACATGCAAATCTATGTTTATGGCAGCACAATTCACAATAGCCAAATTATGGAACCAACCTAATTGTCCATTAACAGATAAATGGATTATGAAATTATGGTATATACACACAATGTAATTCTCTTGAACCATAAAGAAGAACAAAATTATGTCATTTGCAAGAAACTGGGTGAAACTAGAGAATATTATGCTGAGATCAGCCAGTTACAAGAAATGAAGGGTCATGTGTTTTTCCTCATATGTAGAAGCTAGGGAGAAATTGGAATACATTATAAAGTTTGAAATCATGATCATTCTGAAAACACACACACACACACACACACACACACACTTTTTATAATAAAAGTCATGTCACATTATACTTTTTAAACATTTGATAACATAAATATTGTGTGTCTTTAAATAAATTTAAAGGTTATAGAGTCACATGTTGAAAACAAGAGAGGAGAGTGAGAACTATTGAAACATAAGAAATGAAAATACAAAAAAGGAAATGAACACTGATATTAAAACTCAGAATATATAAATGAAAATAAATCTTATGAGCTATATACAAATAAAAAAAGAGTCTCAGAGTTGCTTATAAAAAAAAGGTGAATTGGGCCAGGCATGGTGGAACATATCTATAATCTCAGTACTTGGGAGGCTGAGACAGGAGGATTGCAGGTTTGAGGCCAGTGAGTGATTTGGAGATCTATTTATTATCTATCTATCTATCTATCTATCTATCTATTTATCCATCTATCATCTATCTATATGTATGCGTATTATGTATTATATATATATAGTATATATAATCTTATTTAATTGAACTAGTTATTGATTTTCATCTAACAAATATGAGAATATGATTGTGCTTGGATTTAACAGATTTTTTGGATTCTAGATATGTCTAGCTAATGTCTCAAAGAGTTTACTCACACCTAACTCTCATCATATTAGTATATTTATGTAATGAATGTAATGATTTTTGACAATTTTCCATATTTATAATAATAAATTAGGGTCAATATCACATTAAATTATTTTGATCCCCATTACTAATCCTCATGTCTCTATTTTATTTCTCTGAGTAACAAAGCACTTTTGATTCATATATCCTTTTTTTTTTCTTTTGCGGTACTGGGGATTGAACGCAGGAGCGTTCTACCTCCGCACTACGCCCCCGGCCCTATTTTTTATACTTTATTTTGAAACCGGGTCTCATGAAGTTACGGAGGGCCTCACTAAGGAGAGAGAGAGAGCACTGAGGCTGGCCTCAAACCCGGATCCTCCGGTCTCTGCCTCCCAAAGTACTGGGATTACAAGCGTGCGCCACCACGCCCGGCTTGATTCATATATCCTATGTGATTAATGTTTATTGTCTCGACCTCTGTACATCTATCATTATATCTCTTTGCTTTTCCACATAAATAACAAATAATATTCAAAATGTAACTCTTTAATCTCAAAACTTTTTAATCCAAATGAAATAAGTTAAATGTGATTTTCATAGCTTTTTTGGGGTGGCTTCATTAAACTATTTCATTCTTCAGTAGATGAATGGATAAATAAGACATGGTACATCCAAATAGTGAAATATTATTCAGCACTAAAAGAAATGAGCCATGAAGACCTGAAAAGACAGGAGGAAGCTTAAATGAATATTACTAAGTGAAAAAAAGGCAACATGGAAAACCACATATGATTAGAATTCTATGATATTCTGGAAAACATAAAATTATGGAAAGGGTCAGTGTTTTCCAGTGATAAGCAAGTAGGGAGGGATAACTAGACAGAGCACGGAGGATATTTTATGGTTGTGAAACTACTCTTTATGATAAAATAATGGTGGGTACATGCCATTACATATTTAACCAAATTCATAAAAAGTATAACACTAAGAGTGAACCAAAGACTTTGGGTTATAATGATATCTGAGTGTAGGTTCAGCAGTGATAACAAATATACCACTGTAATGTAGGATGTTGATAATAAGAAAGACTATGCATGTGTGGGGTCAGGGACTATATAAAAAATCTATACTTTTCTCTGAATTTACTATGAATTTTAGCTTCCTATTATATACCTGTAGTATTGGACTAAAACTATAACTTTCCTTCTACTTCCTTCTTTTAAGCATGTCTTCTACTTTCTCATGTAGAGTTTTTAGACATTGCTTCTTTGAGAAGGCAGAAATTTATTATGTGTTTAGTCTATTATCTTGAAAATTTAAATAGAATTAACATCTGAGTCAGTCTTGTTTTCAATAAAATTATTAATAAATATTCTTAAATATTTCATTTACTATCATTAATTTTTATTTAACTATGAATGTATTACTATCAAATTGCTTCTTAATTAATCAACATTCTTATCATACTTTACTAAAAGAAGTGCCATGATGGCTTTGCTATTAAGTTTTACTCAGTCTACAATTTGGATCACATTTGTAGCTTATGATTTTCTACAATATGTAAAATGGAACTTGGGTCAGAATTCCATGAGGCTGATGGCTCTCTTTCTAACATCTACTGAAATGCTGATATAAATAAAAATAAATTATAGTGGTTATATTATCAGGAAATGGGTTAAGTAAACAAATAAAGTGAAAAGTAGATAGAATGGCTTCCTATGCATGGTGTAATTGTAAATTGCAGTTACATTTCTATTTATACTAATACCAATCCCATTTCCTTGGCTGTACAATGAAGAATGCCAAACATGACCATTGTAAATGCCACAGAGGTTCATGAGAGAATATTTATGCAGAATTACACGCTATTCTTGAATTACCATGCTCTCAATACACTTATTATCCTGAAAAGACACAGGAACTAGACTGAATTATAAATTACACTGGCAGAAGAGGAAAATGGGCTCTGAGAAACAGCACAGTGCTAATACAAGAAGTCCCAGCCTAAAGGCTGATCAGAAAACCTCCAGGGGATGAAACCACAATCAAACAGAAAATGAAAAGATTTTATTCTGATATTCTTCCTGACAAGTGAAAGGTCTTGCTTCTGAGAAACCCAAACACTGTCATATGGAAATAAAAATAAGTCCACCAAATGGTTTATGGCTAGAACAAAATAAATGGTCCTGTTGATGGTGAAAAAAAAAAAAGAATTTAGGCAGTACTATTATGGATGGTAAAGTAGTCTGGGCTTCATTTTCTCTCAGTTGCTTCCCCTAGTGGCCACGGTTGAAAGCCAAGTGACAGTCACTGCTTAGAATATACAAGGAAACAGTACAGTGGTGCCGAATAACAAATACTGAATGCATGCTCACAGGCATGAAACATAGCTGGTGGAGTCAGGAATTTAGATTATATTTTTTACTGTTAAAGGGTATATCTATTTAGTCAGTTTTCTTTTCTATCAGTTACTGCATAGACTTGTATTTTTTTTTCAGTAGAATATTTGAAAAAAAAAATAGGTTTCTGCTGAGTGGATATTGTCCATATAGGATATGATTGCACAGTAGAATGACCTCGAGAAGTTCTTGGTTGGACACCAGTCGCATTCTCACATGCTATGGAAATTGAAACAAAGAATCGATTCTCTCTACAGCTCAATTTCACCATTTAGGAAATTGGGTAGTAGAAATATCTATCTCATATTGTTGTGAAGCTTATGAAATGGGCTTTGTATTAACTAGCATTTTTGCAACTATAATCCAAAGACCTGATTATGTAACTTAGAGGAAGAAGGATGTATTTGCTCATGGTTTGTAGATTTTGAGTTCAGTTCATGTGAGGCCAGGGACTGTGGATCTCAAGGCACAGCAGTGGGAAATGGAGAAAGTGAGAGCACAAGGCTTCGCTTCTCACACCTTGGCGGCTGGAAGAAAGAGAGCAATGGGTGGGGGTGGGCGAAGGAACCAAATATAATCCCCAAGGTTGTACCTTCAGGGGCCCAACTTCTCTAGCCACACCCTACTGACCTGGGCCACCACACAGATAAATCCATTACAATGGGTTTATCCACTGCTGAGATTATAACTCTCGGGACTTAACTATATCAATCCTGAATATTAATAAATGAGCTCTTCAGAGGAAATTTTAAATCTAACTATAAAAAGCTTTTATCTTGAACTTTTCCCTGTTGTTTGTCTCAACTAAATATTGCATGCCCAACTTCTTTAAATAATAAGTGGAACATTGATCTATTACCAAGTCTTGAAAGAGAGGGGCAAGAGAGAGTCAGTGAGAGCAAGAGAGAGTGTGAGAGAGCAAGAGAGAGAGAGCAAGAGCACACAGTTTTTCTGACTGGGGCACTGATCCTATCCCTAAACCTAAGAGAGAGAGAACACACATGTTTTTCTTATTGGGTCACTGATCCACTGATCCTCCTCCTAAGGAGAGAGAAAGAGAAAGAAAGAGAGAGAGTGCACTTGTGAGCTAGTGCCTGTGTGCTGTATGTTTTTCTCTATGGGGCATTGAACCCATTCCTAAGGAGGGAGAGAGAGAGAAAGAAAGAGAGAGAGATTGTTTTGCGGGGGCACTGATTCCATTCCTAGGATGATATATATATATATATATCATATATATATATATATATCAATCATATATATATATATATCAATCATATATATATATATATGATTGATAAATAGATAGATAGATGATAAATAGATGATGATGATAGATTAAATAGATAGATGGAGTGTGAGCACATTTTTCTTTTGGGACACTGATTTTATTCCCAAGAGAGGGAGAGCAAATGCATATTTTTTCTTATTTGGGCACTGATCCTATTCCTAAGAGCAAAGAGAGAGAGACAGAGAGAAAGAGAGAGAGAGAGAGAGAGAGAGAGAGAGAGAACAAATTGTTTTTTTGGGGCACTGATCCTATTCCCAAGAGCTGAGAGAAACAGAGGCCACAAGTTTTTCTTATTGGAGCACTGCTCTCTTAGGCCCTAGAAATGGGATCAGTGCCACAGTTAGAAAAACATGCACTCTCTCGCCCTACCCCCTTTTCTCTCTTTTGTCTTAGGAATAGATCAATACCCCAATAGGAAAAGACTTATTCTCTCTCTCTCTCTCTCTCTGGAATAGGATAAATAAATAAATGGTAAGTGGACATTTGAACATCCTAGGTCCTGCTTTGGGACATATAACTTATTGGTATTAATTGTCATGATATGCATTTAATGTTTTTTGCATACTTGAAGTTGCTTGTTTCTTTATTTAATCCCCTTCCCAGAAGGATTTTATATTACTATCTTTAAATGTACTTTCCCATGCTTGATTAATTTGTTCTACCTATTCCTCTACCATATGCAGTATTGAAAAATTATTCCGCCTTTAATATTAGAAAGAACCGTTTGTGGACTCTTTAAAAAATATATTTAAGAAAGCAAAAGTTGGAGTTAAAATTCCAAATCCTGACTCATATTTAGCTCTAAAAGTAAGTTTTTAGCCTTTGGTGAAAATACTTATTTTGGAGTAATATATAGTGGACATTTTTTAAATATAGTAGTTGGTAAATATTGGAGTCGAGGCACCAAGTTATGGAGTGTTAAGTTAATCAACCCCATTCACTGAAATCAGCCTTGCTGTTAATTTGCTTTTTATTTTTCATGTAATCATGATATTTCTTCTTAATATTTTGTAAAAATTTTAAAGTTATTATTAATTGTTTGATGATGCATTCATGTTGCTACTAATAGGGTAAAATAGATACTTTTCTAATTAATAGGTTCATTGATTTCCCTACCTTGATGGGCAACTTTAATTTCTCATTACCCTTCTACTTATCCAACTTCAATTTCCATGCACCCAAAATGAGAGCCAATACCTTATAAAAATATTAGTGTTCATTTTACTCCTTGAGGTATATAAAGAATGAGGATCCCAGATCATCTAGTTGTATATGATATTTTTTAGGACTATAGATACAAGTTAATAGGTGCATTTAATATATAATTTAACAATAAAGGTATAAATTAAATATTATACTTAGTATATAATTTAACTACTATAGGCATGTGCTACCATACCCAGTGAACAAATTGTTTTAAATGTTTAATTAGCCTCAGTTAAAATTTTGATATAAAATTTTACTGGTTTTATGTTCTCTTACTAGAGAAAAAAACAAACTATATTTTACATATTGCTCAATTAAATCAATGAAGAATTTTCACTGTTCATCTATTTAAATTAAAAAACTATCAAGTATGAATAATTATACTATTTTTCTCTATCAGCTCTTTGGTTATCATTTTTATTATTCTTTTAATGGCTACCCTAGAGATTACAATATGCATTCTTGACTTATTATAGCCCACCTTAAATTAGTTTTTTAACAGCCATCTCAAAATATAAGAAACTTATAAGTAAAAACATTTTAGCCTTTACACTTTTGTAGTTTTGTCATATAATTCACTTCTTATATATTATAAACATGGGGCATTATTATTATTGTTTAAGTATCAATACTCATTTATTCAGCTCCAATTCTATCCTTTTTATGACTCTTGTATCTTTCCATTGATTCTTGGCCTCTATTTAGCATCATTTTCCTGCAGATTGAACTCTGATATTTATTGTATTACAGGTCCTCTGGTGATGCATTATTGTAGAAAGTATGGGTCATGTTGTTCTCTGGTAGGTAGGTAGATAACATACTTCATAATTAACATATGTCATAGTGGATAACAGGTTATTGAAGGAGTAGATAGAATAAGTAGAATACAGAAGATTTTTAGGACAGTTAAACTATCTGTGTGATACTGCAATGATGGATAAACTATAGTGATGTTGCTATAAATTGTTCATAATCACAGAACATACAACACCATGAGTGAATCCTAAAATAAACTGTGTGCTTGTCTGGAGGTGTGTCAGTGTGTGTTCATTAGTCATGAGAAGTATGTCACTGTGGTGTAGGATGGTGACAGCGGGGGAGGTTGTGTACACCTGGAGCAGGCTGTGTATGGGAGCATTCTGTTCTTTCCTCTTAGGTTGCTGTGAATCTAAAGCTGCTCTTAAAAATAGATTCTTATTAACAAAAAAGGAAAGATTTTTAACTTAAAAAAGATTATCTAGGTTAATCTAATAGCCAAGATTATACTTTATGATCATATTCCAGAAATTACCAAAAACAAAAATAACCATATACCACAGAAAAAAATAATAAAAATCAATCAAAATCAGTATTTTAATTAAAACATAATTTTAGGCAAATATTTGCAATATAAAGAATTGAAAGAAAAATGCAAAATTATATGGCGACTAGTCACTAATTGTATTATTTAAAAAATTGCCATAACCATTAATTAAAGAAATGACAAATCAAAGAAAATTTGTAGTTTTTTGACAAATAAATTAGAATTTAATGGAAGTATGTTAAATTTCACTACTAGCAAGAACATGATGAAATGTCTTTTTATAATTTTTTATTGGTGCATTGTGATTGTACATGATAGTGAGATTTATAGGGACACATTCCTATATGCATGTAACCTTATTTGGTCCATTTCCTTCTCCATACCTCCCCTTTTCTTCTCTTCCTCCCTCCCAAGATCTCCTTCCATTAATATACTGGTCTCTTTCCAAATTTTTATGAGATCTCGTTTCTTTCCTTTTTTTTTTTTTCTCAAGCTTCCTTGTATGAGAAAGAACATGTGACTCTTGATTTTCTAAGTCTGGTTTATCTCAGTTAACATGATGTTCTCTGGTTCCACTGCATATATACACCACATTATTTTTTACCCATTCATCTGTTGATGGATGCCTAGGTTGGTTCCATAACTTGGCCATTGTGAATTGTGCCACTATAAATATGGGTCCTATCAGACTTTTTTTATGGGGCCACATCAAAACTGCTGTGATTTTTCAGATTCCCTTTTAAAGACAGTTTTAAGGACCACATATAAAAATTCAATCTTTTCAGTCACTGATAAGTAGTTGATGTTTTACAAAGTTTGAAATCAATTACAGCTTGTATATAAGATGGTGGTTATATTGAATGTTATTAAGAAACATAAATATTATAAAATCATAAAAAATTAACCTGTCAAGTGGTATTATTTATAAATTTGAAGTATTTATTTTAAAGTTATTAAAGCTTAAACCACACTATCACTTTTTGGATACTGTAATGCATAAGAATAAAAATACACTAGTACTAAAATTTTCCAGAGAAAGGTGAGAACCAAATAAATTGTATATGAAGAAGGATGAGGTAGAAGAGGAATAAAGTGAACTGGGAAGACCACTATCTCTTGCTCTGTGCCCAGCAGGTTTTAGTACTAAACATATTTTAAACATAAAATACAACAACTCTACAAATAAGGTGTCACCATTTGATTCTTAAGAAAGCTTAGCCACAGTAAATAAACCACATGATAGGTCTTCTAAAAGATACCTGAGGTATTGCTATGCATAGAATAACCAAGCATGGGAAAAGTACAGCTTTTTCCTTTAAATGCCTATAATTTTGTAGTAAATGAAATTAAGGTTTTGGAAATTGCATAGGAAAAGTTATGTCTAGCTTTTGTTTATAGTCTTTGGGTAGACTTTTTATATGATGTTTATTACATTTTATTAATAAACTAAAATAATGAGCATGCTACATCTAGTTTTTTAAAATGCTTTTCTGATGGCAGTAATGAAAACCAGAGAGATTTAATATCACTGATAGCTAAATATAAAAGACTCTACCAGGAACCAAAAGAGAAGTTCTGATGCTGAATTTGTTGTAAACATAATTACTTTTGTTCAAACAAATGATGAACAAAAGCAAAGGAATTGATGCATTGCCAAATACTACTTTTCCCCAAGATGAAAATAATTTTTGCAAAAATAAATTACATATTCTAGGCTGCTCAACTCTAGCTGTGATAATATCAGTCACCCATATGGGGTAGACCAGAAAGAAATGTGTTTTGTCTTTGTTGTTGTTGTTTCGAATTTGAATGATAACATACAAAGACATATGTCTCTTTGGTAAAACCACAGCTGTGACTTTTCAATGCCAAAACTATTGGATGAAAAGTAATGATATAGTCGATGAACTAGTTGTTTCAACTGCATGACCCAAGCCACTGGTATGATTGGTTGACTCAACTCATTGCTTTTATTTCCTTTATATAAGTAAAGCTTATGAAAAATTCACTGGATAGGAAAACGAATGGATTTCTATACCCTCAAGCATAGCTAATTTTAAAAAGGAAGCTAGCATTTTGTTTTTATATATACTCCATCTCCTCAGTAGTAGTGGGTTTTGCTAACCTTGCATAAGTTTTCCCAAGAAAGAGACCCAATTAACTTATTTCCAATTTTTCCACTGTGTATTAACCATAAAAACAAAAGCTAAATGTGAATAAAGGAACAGAAAACTGAAGATGAAATATAGAAACATTGTTTCTCTTTCCAAACTTTCCTCAAATATCTTGATTTTTAATTGTATGAAGGATGTGTTACTATGGATATTTTAATGTATCCCTAAGTTACATATTAGTTGAATATATAATTTAATCTTCATACATGAATATCAGTATCTTATTTTCTTTAAGATAAAGCTCTAGGAAAGTAATTAGTAGGTCAAGAGGTTGAGTGATTTTAAGAACTTTAGTCTATATTGATGACTGACCTTCTATGAAGTTTGCGTTTATTACCATTCTTAACTCATGTGGTAGCTTTTGTTATAGTCCAAAATTATTTGCTGCCTCTCAGGTTAGAGGATTCTTCACCTCTTTTCATGGCCAAGTGCTATGCAGTGTAATGTGTCATGATCTATACTATTAAGAGTATATGAGGACTGTGTGTGTGTGTGTACATTTGATATTACCATGATTTTGATAATTAGCAATGAGTCATTAGATTTTGCATGATTCTCATTTTTTCATGTGCAGTCCCTCCTCTAGCAGTTGCTTATGCTTTCTAACCCATTGACTTGAAGTTTACCTATATATAACTTGCTTTGGCCAACACAATGTCAATATCAAAGACTGAGCAAGAGCTTGAAAAGCCATTGTGGTTCCTTTGTCGCTCTTTCCGTCTAGCACAAGAACATGTCCCAGATAAGGTCAGTCCCTCCATCCCACATCTGAGAATGAAGCAGTCTAGTGTAGAACAGCAGCAGCAGCAGTTCACATGTAACACGAATTGTATGAGGACCAAAAAGAGCTGACACATAAACATTAAATGACAGACTTTATTTTAAAATACCCTTAAAATATTGGGCATAAACATTTTAAAACCAAATATAATATTTGCTTGATTTGTTATTAGCTGTATTTCTACTATAAATCCTTAGTTTATTTTTCTTCCCAATTAATTTGTGTGTGTGCATGCATGTGTGTGTGTGTGTATGTGTGTGTGCTGAGGGAATGGGTATTGAACCTAAGGGATTCAATCCCTTAGGGGATTGAACCTACCTCTGTGTTATACCCTTAGCCCTTCTTACTCTTATTATTTTTAATTTTGAGACAGGGTCTCACTAAGTTAGCACTCACTGGCCTTGAACCTGTGATCCTCTTGTCTCAGCCTTCCAAGTACTGGGATTACCAGTATGTGCTGCCTTACATGGCCCAATTAATTTTTTAAATATTTTTATTACTGCATTATAATCTCATATCATAATGTAGTTCATAGTGATAGTGACATACATGCACACAGCACTTGATGGACTTTCCCCCAGCTGTCTCCCCATTCCCTCCCTTCTCCATACAGGGTATTGAGGTTGACATTGGTATTCTCACATATGTATGTAATATTGATGGAAGTAATTCTTTCATTGATCCTTGCCTGGCCCAATTCATGTCTTTTTTAAAATCAACTCTGAGGTTCTGTTTTATTTTTTTTTAATTTGGATATAGTTTGTAAGATTTTATTTTCAGTTATATATTCTGAATTTTATGCATTAGTATTCTACTTTTATTATTACCATTTCTTACATTTCAATAGTTCTCAATATTCTTTAATTCTCCTGTCTTATTTTTCTGGTGATTTGGGGAGGTTACTTATTTAATTGAACTAATTATTGACTTCCTTCTAGAAAATATGAGAATATGAATGTGCTTCAGATCTAACAGATTTTCTGAATTCTGGATATTTCTAGTTGTGTCTGAAAAAGTTCACTCACAACTAACTCTCATCATATTAGTATCTTTATGCAATACACATAATTATTTTTGACAATTTTTTCCATTCCAATAGTAATAAATTAGGGACAATCTCACATTAAATTATTTTTATCCCCATTACTGATCTACTACTCTGTTTCCTAGACACAGCATCACTTGCACAGATCATAGCAGGGACCAGAATCTACTTCCTTCTGAAAGAGAAGTTTGAATGCTCTTAGTGTAGTTTATTTCTACCTAGAGTGACATAGGTTATAGGCTGATTTTGTATTCAAGCAGCTGGAAAGTTTTTGTATAAACTAATAACCAAAAAATAAAATAGTGAGGAAATGTTATTTGGAGGTTTGTTATGGGGATAGTTTTTAAAATTTTTATAATAATTATTTTATTTCCAAAAAATAAATGTTCTCTTTGGCAAGGTAACATGCTCTCTGTTCCTGCTAGTATTACAGAAGTGACAGTATGATATCTGTAAAAAAAAAACAGTTTCAGATTCTGAACAGATTGGGCAAATTAACCAGATCAGTGGTCATCCAACTGTGCTCTAGGGAACTGTACAGTTCTGTTGTCTGTGATGAGACCAAGCTTGCTTCTTTCTCTTAAACCAGAGCTGTTACATTTTCCATCTGTTTTATTTTGGGGGGGGGTCCTTATACAACTTTATTTTGAAGAAAAAACAGTTATGCTGGCAAAATAAAGTCACTGGACTAGATGACTTTTAAATGGACTTCCATTTCAATAATACTATGATATTATGTTAGGTGTCTATGATTCAATGTGTAATGTAAAAACACAAAGTTAAGAAAATAAAGAGATTTGCCTTCCATTTTTCATTATTTAGCAACTTCATTTTAAAATGTAATATTGTAAAAGTTAATAGAGTTTTGATACAATAAGATACCCTAGATAAAGAAGGCTTAGTCTAAAACACATTTATGTTAGAGAAGAATAGGAAGATGTATAATAATTATAATAATATAATGATATATTTTATATAAGATATTAAACATATTACTTAATATTTATTTAATAAATGTCCAGAACAATTGTGATCCAATTTTTAAATAGCATGATTGTTTTCAAAGGAACAAAAACCTTTCCTTATAATCTGAAATGCTTATAATTGATGCATTATACATATGTAAAAGCAAGATCTGGTCCCTCCTTACAGAGTCTGAAGTAATAAAAACTAGACTTTTATCCTGGTATAATTGAGGAATAGAAATTTCCATATGAAAAGCCATGATTGTGAATTTCAATATGAGTAAAATTCTCAGTTCCAGAAGATGGAAACATCCAATTACTTAAGTATATTTGTCATGAGGAAAAAATAAAACAAGAATTTGACTCAGTATTTATTGAGTACAGATGATATGGAGGAAGTTTGTATGCTGGTTTCCATTTTCCCATTTTCTACTGGTAACATGAAACATTCTCTGTGGTGTTTCAGCTTCTGTGTGTAACAGGATTTATACCACTCTGACTTCAGATAACTATGAGAAATCTGTAGACATGATAGCCTGTGCTCTTGCATGATGTTCTTTTCAGTAACATTCTCACATTATAGTTCTGGCACATTCCTTGTACACTTGGAAGGAATAGATAATGAATTAAGGAAGTAGCAATGTGTTCATAAAAATAAAATTCTATCTTGTAATTGACTATATGATTAAATGATTGCTATAGCAATGAAAGACCATACTCAGAGTAGGAACCTGCATACTCTATTTCAGTATAATTTTTGAAGACTTGAGTCTGAAATTTCCACACTGTTAATGAAAGTCTAAAGTGGGTTACCTCTCTCAAAGATCTATAACATCCAGTAAATATAGTGATGTGCTAATATTTTTTATTTCAACTTATTTTATTTATTTATATTGATGCATTATAATTTTACATTATAATGAGGTTCAGAGTGATATAAACATACATGCACACAGCATTTGATGTGTTTCCCTCAGATCCCACCTCAACCCCCCTAATCTAGGCCCCCCCACAGCATATTTGTTGAGATTGGTGGGGTTTTTTTTAATACTTTTATTGGCACATTATAGTATCACATCAAAATGTAAATTATAGTGATAGTGACATACATGCACACAGCACTTGGTGGGCTTTTCCCCCAGCTCCCTCCCCATTCCCCCCTTCCCTATACATGGTATTGAGATTGATATTCGTATTCTCACATATGTACATAATGTTGATGAAAGCAATTCCTTTATTGATTCTCCCCCACCTTCCCCTAGACCACCTCCCTGGCTCCACTAAAGCTTCTCCTTCATTATCTGAAGCCCCTCTGGTATCCCTATTACTCCATAGCTTCCGCATACTAGAGAAAACATATAACCCTTCACTTTCTGTGACTGACTAATCTCACCTAACATAATGTTCTCCAGGTCCATTCATTTCTCTGCAAATAATATAATTTTGTTCTTCTTTATTGCTGAGTAGAATTATGTTTTATGTATATACCATAATTTTGTAATCCATTCATCTATTGATGGACACCTAGGTTGGTTCCACAATTTGACTATTGTGAAGTGTACTGCTATGAAAATCAATATGAATATAATACTGTAATTCTCTGATTTCAGACCCTTTGGAAAGATACCCAGGAGTAGTATAGCTGGATTGTAGGATTCCCAGTTTTCTGAGAAATCCCCACACTAATCTCCATAATGGCTACACTAGTTTGCAAATCCACCAGCAGTGTAGAAGAGTTCCAATTTCCCCACATCCTCATCAGCATTTATTGTTTTTTTGTCTTCTTGATGATTGCCATTCTGATTGGGGTTAAATGGAATCTCAGTGTAGTTTTTTTTTCTATCTCTCTAATTGCTAAAGATATTGAACACTTTTTCATGTATTTATTGGCCATTTGTGTATCTTCTTTTGTGAAGTGTCTATTTAGTTCAACTGCCCCTTTTTATTGTTTTTTTGTTGTTTTTTAGTGTAAAGTCTTTTAAATTTTTTGTATATTCTAGATATTAGTCCTTTCTTTGAGGATGGCTGGCAAAGATCTCCTATTATATAGGCTTTCTCTTTAGACTCTTGATGATTTCTTTGATGAGCAGAAACTTTTTAGTTTAATGCCATCCCATTTATTAATTCTTGTTTTAATTTCCTGAGCTATGGGGGTCTTGTTGAGGAAGTTTCTACCTGTGCCTATATGTTGGAGTGTTGAACCTTTGCCCTCCTCTAGTAATTTCAAGGTCTCTGGTCTAATTTCCAGGTCTTTGATCCATCTCGAGGTGACTCGTGTGCAGGGTGAGAGGTAAGGATTTAATTCCATTTTTCTACAACTGGATAGCCAGTTTCCAAAACACCATTTGTTGAAAAGGTTCTCTTTTCTCCAATATATGTATTTGGCACCTTTGTTGAAAATCAATTGGCTATAAGCATATGGATTTGTTTCTTTTTTTTTTTTTTAAGTGGTACTGGGGATTGAACCCAGGGGCATTCTACCTCTGGGCTACACCCGAGCCTTATTTTTTATTCTTCATTTTGAAACAGGGTCTCACTAAGTTGCAGAGGGCCTCACTAAGTAGCTGAGGCTGGCCACGAACCCAGATCCTCCTGTCTCAGCCTCCCAAGTACTGGGATTACAAGTGTGTGCCACCACGGCCAGCTGTGGATTTGTTTCTGTAGCTTCTATTCTGTTCCATTGGTCTATGTGTCTGTTTTTGTGCCAACATCATGCTGCTTTCATTACTTTAGCTCTGCAGTATAATTTGGAGTCAGAAATTGTTATGCCTTCTGCATGTTTCTTATTGCTGAGAATTGCTTTGGCTATTCTGGGTCTTTTGTTTCTCCATATGAAATTTAGGACTGAGTTTTCTAGGTCTGTGAAGAATGACATTAGTATTTTTTTTTTTCGGTATCGGGGATTGAACGCAGGGGCGTTCTACCTCCACGCTATGCCCCCGGCCCTATTTTTTATACTTTATTTTGAAACCGGGTCTCACGAAGTTGCGGAGGGCCTCACTAGGTAGAGAGAGACAGAGACAGAGAGAGAGAGAGAGAGAGAGAGAGCTGAGGCTGGCCGTGAACCTGGATCCTCCGGTCTCTGCCTCCCAAAGTACTGGGATTACAAGCATGTGCCACCACGCCCGGCTTGACATTAGTATTTTGATAGGGATTGCATTGGCTCTATAGGTCACTTTTGGTAGAATGGCCATTTTGATAATATTTATTCTGCCTATCCAAGAGCAAGGGAGATCTTTTTATCTTCTAAGATCTTCTTCAATTTCTTTAATATTTTATAATTTTCACTTAGAGGTCTTTTGCCTCTGTGGTTAGGTTTATTCCTAGGTATTTTATTAGTTTTGAGGTTATTGTGAATGGAATTGTTTTCTGGATTTCTTTTTCAGGGAATTCATGGTTGGCATATAGAAAAGCTACTGATTTTTTAGGTTGATTTCGTATCTCACTACTTTGTTGAATTTGTTAATAAGTTCTAGAAAACTTTCAGTTGAGTTTTTTGGGTCTTCTAAATACAGGATCATGTCATCTGCAAATAGAGATAATTTCAGTTCTTCTTTTCTTATTTTAATTCCTTTGATAATACTTCTATTGTCTTATTGCTCTGGCAAGAGTCTCCAGGACTGATAGTGAGCATCCTTCACTTGTTCCTAATTTTAAAGGGAATTCCCAGTTTTTCCCCATTCAATATGATGTTGGCTTTGGGTTTACTGTATATTGCCTTAATGATGTTGAGGTAACTTCCTTCTATTCCAATTTTAGGCAGTGTTTTTAACATGAATACCTGTTGGATTTTGTCAAATGCTTTTTCAGCATCTATTTAGATAATCATGTGTTTTTTGTCCTTATTTCTTTTTATGTGGTGAATAACATGTATCAATTTATGTATATTGAACCAGACTTGCATCCCTGGGATGAAAGTAACATGGTCCATGGAGTACAATTTTCTTGATGTGGTTTTGAATGCTCATCACTAGTATTTTGTTTAGACTTTTTGCATCTATATTAATCAATGATATTGGTCTGTAATTTTCTTTCCTTGAGGAATCTTTATTCAGTTTTGGTATAAAGGTGATACTGGCCTCATATAAGGAGTTTGGAAGGACTCCATCTTTCAATTTTACAGAATAACTTGTGAAGTATTGTGTTTAGTTCTTCTGTAAAGGTTTTGTAGAATTCAGCTGGGAATCTGTTCTGCACCTGGACTTTTCTTTGATGGAAGGCCTTTTATTGCTGTTTCTATCTCTTTGCTTGCTATTGGCTTGTTTAGATTTTCTATATCTTCTTGGTTCAATTTAGGTAGGTTGTAGGTATCTAGAAATCTGTTGATTTCTTCTATGTTTTCTAGTTTATTGGAGTATAAATTTTCAAAATAGTTTCTGATGATCCTCTGGATTTTCCCACTGTTTGTGGTGATGTCTCCTTTTTCATTTCTGATTTTAATAATTTGAGTTGATTTTCTCTTTCTTTTGGTTAGGTTGGCTAAGGGTTTGTCAATCTTGTTAATCTTTTCAAAGAACCAGCTTTTTGTTCTGTTGATCTTTTGTATTTTTTTTTTTGTTCTCTATTTCATTGATTTCTGCTCTGATTTTAATGATCTCCTGCCTTCAACTTGTTTGGGGATTAGACATTCTTTTTTTTTTTTCCACTTCCTTGAGGTGTGTTATTAGGTTATTTGGTGACTTTCTGTTTTTCTTATGTGGGCACTCAGTGCTATCAATTTTCTTCTTAAGACTGCCTTCTAAGTGTCCCATGGATTTTGATATGTCATGTCTCTTTTCATTTAATTTTAGGAATTTCTTTTTATTTGGCCCCTTATTTCTTTTCTCATCCAATCCTCATTCAACGGTGTATCATTCAGTCTCCATGTATTTATGTAATTTCTCTTGATCTTCCTGTTGTTGATTTCTACTTTCATTCCATTATGATCTGAAAAGATTCAAGGAATTATATTACATTTTTTGAATTTGTTAATACTTGCTTTGTGGCCCAGAATGTGGTCTATTTTGGAGAAAGTTCCAAAAGCAGCTGAGAAAAATGTATATTCAGCTGTTGTCGGATGGAGTATCTGTATATGTCTATTAGGTCCATTTGTTTTATAGTGTTCTTCAGGTCTGAAGAGTCTTTACTCATCTTTTGCCTGGAAGTTCAACCTAGTGGCACGAGTAGTGGGTTGAAGTCTTCAATATTTGGGTCTATTTGAGACCTAATGTCCCAAAGAGTTTGTTTTGTAAAAGTGGGCACACCCAAATTTGAGTCATAAATATTTAGTATCATTGTATCTTCCTGTTGAGTTGTTCCTTTTATTAAGAAGTGACCTACTTTGTCTCTTCTGATGTTTTAGCTTAAAGTCTGCTTTGTCGGATATAAGCATTGCTACCCCCTGCTTTTGTTTTTGGTCTCCATTTGCATTGTATATCTTTTTCCAAACTTTCACCTTTAGACTATGGGTATATTTCCCTGTAAAGTGAGTTTCTTGCAAGCAGCATATAGTTGGAATATATTCTTTGATCCACATTGCCAGCCTATGCCTTTTAATTGGAGAGTTTAGACCTTTGATATTCAGGCTTATTATTGAGAGATGATTCTTGTTTCCTGTCATTTTGAGTTATATTTTCTATTTGATGCAGTGCTATTTCTCCTTCTCTTAGTTGTTCATCTGGTGGAATTCACCTCTCCTTTGGTTCTGGAATTTGCTTCTTTTTTCTTCTTTGTGTTCTATTTCTTTAAGTAATTCCTCTAGTGTTGGCTTGGTAGTCATGTATTCTTTTACATTCTGCTTGTTTTGGAAGGTTTTTATTTCTTCATCAATTTTGAGTGATATATTTGCTGAATGTAGCAGTCTTGGTTGGAAGTTGTTTTCTTTCAGGGTCTTGTGTACATTATACCAGCCCCTCCTTTTGTGACTTGGGTTAAGGAGTCTGGAGTGATTCTTAAAGTTTGGCCCCTGAATGTAGCCTGTTCTTTTGTTCTCACTGTTTTCAAATTGTCTTGTTGGCCTCTAAGTCACTTTGATTATTATGTGATGTGTGGAAGTTTTTCTTTGATTTTGTCTTGTTGGTGTTCTGAATTTTCCTATATGTGGCTGTCCAAGTCTTTTTCTATATTTTGGGAAATTCTTTATATTATTTCTCTGAAGAGGTTTCTGTTACCCTTGGTTTGTGCTTCTAGACCTTCTTCAATGCCTATTCATAATTTATGTCATTTCATATTATTCTATATTTCTTAGATGTTCTTGTTGTGTTGTTGTATTGTTTTCTCTATATTGTTGATGTTGTGGTCAGTTTTGAATGAGATGTCTTCCAAGAGTGATACTATATTTTCCATGTGGTCTAACCTGCCAGAAGTGATTTCTGTTGAGGATTTTAATTCATTTATTGACTCCTTCATTTTGCTTAAAGCCTCTTTTTGGTTCTTACATAGGGGCTCAATTTCTCTATTCATATGTTCTTTTATTTCCTGTACACTTTCTCTGATTTCATCTCTCAGACTTTTGATCATATTGAAAATCAAAATTCTGAGTTCTCCTTCTGACATTTCCTGTAGCTCAGTATTGGTGATCTCCCTTGTTGTTGAGTTGTGGGAGTTTATTGTTTCCTCAGTGGTCTTAATTCCCATGATTTCAGAATTCTCAGGTTTGTATTTCTGTTCTCTTGACATTTTCTTCCTCTTTATGTGAGAGTCCTGTGTCTATTTTTTATCCCTTTGTAATAAAGCTTATGCTGGGGATATTTATTTGCTTCTATGAATCAGTCTCATATAATCGATGTGAGTTTGTCTCCCAGAGCCGCTTTAACAACATATTCTTCTTAGTGCAGGAAAACAGGAGTTTCTGATTGGCTGCAGGTCACCATGTTTTCCAGGCCCGAGCTCCATAGGGCCAGGGACTATGATGTTCTCTTCAGAGCCTGCAGCCTGCTGGTTGGGATTTAATGTCCCACAGACATCACCAGTGTTCTGCTGATTGTGAACCCTTGAAAGTCTGCAGAGAACTGGCCTCCAACCTCTGTGTGCCTAAGCTCAGCAGAGCTAGAAATTAATATGTTTCAAGCCTGTGGCCTGGATGGCTGAGCTTTGATTGCCCATCGACAGCACCACTGGTCTGCTGGTTGTGATCACATAGAGCTATCAGTCATTGGCATGCATGTATGTCAGGCCCAAACTCTGCTGGTAGACAGAGTGTTGAGTTCCCAGCCTGTAGCTTTGATCACATGAATCTCTGCTGGCCCCTGGCCTCCCTGCTTTCAGGGCTCAAGTGCTAGCAGGGAGAGATTGTACTGTTCTGAGCCTGGGGTTTGGGTGGCTCAGTTATTTAGCCCCAGGCATTGCTGCAGCTCTGGGAGGCTGAGATCACCTGAGACCTTGCTGGCCTCTGGCCTTGGTGCTTGTAGTGTCCAAATACCACCGGCCATGAGTTTATAGCCTTATGAGCCTGAAGCACAGTTGGCTGAATTATTTCACCCCACAGACACCATGGCTGACAGTCCCATGGTGATTTCTGGAGGCCCTACAGGAGTGTGACAAACTGCCCACCTTGGGTCCCTCCTGCCTGAATGTCCCTAGGGGATGTCTGCTAAATCACGTTTCTGCTGTGTCCAACTGTACCCCCCTGCCCCCACCTCTGCAGGGATGATTTGCAAATCACAGACCCTGTGGTTCTATTCTTTGCTGTGCAAGTCCCTGTGGCCACACAGGACAGGCTCCCACTGGGATGGTTGTTAACTCACAGTCTTGATGAGCACCACTCAGGTCCCTGCAGGCAGGGACCTGTTTGGCTGCAGTCACAGCATTTTGCATAGTAGTATGGGGAGTCGAGTCTTCATGTATTCAGTCATGGAGAGAAGAGTGTGGTTGCTTTTGATGATAGTTTTGTGCAGTCACTGACTCGACAAGATTCTGCTCCTTCTTTGCTGGAGTTGGTCCCCAAGTCCCCGCAACCACCAGCTCCCGCTCAGACTCACCAAGCTGGTGCTGCTGCTCTCCATTCACCAGGTGAGACGTGTGGGGCTCTTTTCAGTTCTCTGCTCTCTGTGTTGCATCCAATTCCATTGCATTTTAATTGTGGTTCTTCTGCCGATTTCTGACTGCTTTTCTTCCCTTCCCAAGAAGCAGTCTTCCTGTTAGTTAAGTCCTGTGACATAATTATATCATTTTAATTATTATTTCATTACTTATAGGGAGGGGTATTCATGAGCATAAGGATTGACTTAGCCAAGTAATAGTCTTGATAACTTTAGTAGATAGAAAGATGCAATAAGTGATGGTATCTGATTTTAGGGGATTTTTATCTATTTGGTTTAAAAATTGCTATTTTTATTCAAACACAAACTTTCCTATTTATCTGCCTTATACAGTCAGATAGTTGTATGACTCATATGCCTTATTCCTATTCAACATTTTCCTGTTCTAAAAGTACATTAGATAATTTCAAACTTTACCATAAAGGTCACTTTGTCAACATATCTGTGCTTTCCTTTATTTAGTTATAATCAAAACCTATTCTGACACATGAAAGATGTTCTCATTATTACAAAAATATGGGCTAGCATATTAATTTTAATGCTACCCTAGAATCTTACTTCCATGAGCAAATCCTCACCATCCACTTGGTCTTTTAGCCCTTACTGATTAGCTCTGCATATCCTGGGATTAGGCTAATAGTTTGCAATTTTCTTTTCTTTGTTGCTTATGTTACCAGGAGCTCACCAGTAGCCACATCAACACAATGTATGTTTTATAAATAATTATTCTCCCTATCAGAAATAAAAACAAAATTCATTAAAAGCATATTGTACCCACTTACCTTCCAGTTGCTCTCAAATCCCTATTAAAGTGGGAATTCACCCTTTATTTAAAAAACAATGAGTTATGAGGATTGAAAATAGAAGGGAAGAAATAAGAAAATATAAGAAGAAAAGAAACCAAGAAAGAAAGAGGAAAAAGATGTCAGGAAAAATAAAGCTCTAAAATGATGCCTACATATAGTCTTTTTTTTTCCAGTCTCTAGTGAGTCATTCTGATTACTAAGTCCTTTAATTTTCTTTCACTTAATGTTGAAAAAATAATATTTGTCACATTATATATTTATAGCATCAGAGACATCAGTACATCTTTATAAATGCACTAAAATAGCCATAAAATAATGACTCAAAGTGGCTCATTTATTTCTGAATTTTGACATTCTAAGGCATTATGATATCACACCATGAATTTGGTAGATTATAGAGTCAATAACCATGTTGAATGATACAGCTACTTTTCTAAACAATAATGAAGATAACAGGAAGGAGAAAATTTCCGCATGTAATGACTTTCTAAGGACAATTTAAAAATCATATGAAAGCAAATAAATTCTTTCTGATTGGTCTTGAAGGATATAAACCAAACACAATCAGAATTAGTCAACTTCAGTCCAATTACATTTGTTTCACACAATAGTAAACACATGTTTATATGTTTAAAAAATTCCAGACAGACACTGGCTCTGGTTTATGTTTCCTTTTAGTGGAAAAATGACATGTTTCTGTTTTGGGAAGACATGTATAAAAATTAACATTGTTTTTTAAGGGAAATCCCTGGTGTCATAGCTTGAGGGTAAAAAAATTACTATAACCATTGTTTTCCAACTCAAATTATACATAAAACATAAAACCATATGAAGTTGGATCATTGTACTAAAGGAGAAGATCAAAGACAAAGTGTAATACACAGAACCACTGAGGTAGAGTTTTTTATTCTTCTACGACTCATTAAGAATTTATTCTCTGCTAGACATAATACTAAGCAGTTTATCGCCAGGCATGGTGGCACACGCTTGTAATCCCAGTACTTGGGAGGCTGAGACCGGAGGATCCGGGTTCGTGGCCAGTCTCAGCTACTTGGTGAGGCCCTCTGCAACTTAGCGAGACCCGATTTCAAAATAAAGAATAAAAAATAGGGCTGGGGTGGAGCTCGGAGGTAGAATGCCCCTGGGTTCAATCCCCAGTACCACCAAAAAACAAACAAACAAAAAATACTAAGCAGTTTATAAAGATAGCATCATTTCATCTTGAAGCACTGTTAGGTGGTTACTATTACTATCTCTTTCTTTCAGACAAAGAAATGTGAATCAGAGAGATCAAATGATACTTTGGGTATAACAGCCAGTAAAGGGTAAAATAGGAACAAAATCTATTCACGATTTGTTTACTCAGAACTAAATGTGCTTGCTCAGTTCAATGGTTTGCAAGTAGAATCACATAGGGGAAATCGAGTAGATGTTCAGAAAAAGTGCTGCCCAAACAAGTGAGCTCTTGGAGCAGACCCATACTTTTGAAGAACACTTGGGATGAAAAGAGTGTTTCTAGGGAGGCAGAATCACTTGAATTCCAAGGGGCTGTGAATATATAATTTTAGTGCTCAAGTAAGTAAGCCAGGAAGACATGGCTGAGATAATTGAAGCCCAAGTTCAACAGAAAGCCCATGACTCTTCTTCCAGCTCCAGCTAAATTAGAACCACCCAGCCACAGAAGCAGGGCTTTGTCTATGCCCAGAGATTTAAAGCTATGCCCAACATTCTGACTATTAAGGACCATGCAGTTTACACACACCATGAACAATCTTAGACTGACTGATCACATTGTGATCATCCTATCTTCTATCTTATATGGTAAAGTCTTTAATTATTTTGCCCCCAAATTCAGCTGGATATGATTTTTACTCAACTATGGAGTTGTACAAGCTACAAGTTGACCCTGAACATCTTTGCCTGTGAATATACCACTGATGGACATTTAGCAACTAAAGACTTTTATGCATTCAAGAATTTATATTTGCTTAGTATTTTAACATTAAACATAGGATGTTCAATATGTTTTCAATTTGACTACATTAAAGCGATTAGCATTATTTTCACTGACGAATCTGGCATCGACTCTGATGTTAGACAGGATTTGTTTATACTATCCACAACCTCAATTTAATCATGCTGTCTTTTGTTTCTTTCTGAAGAGTGTATTTATTTAATTCCATGTCATTTTACAGGTGAAGTAACTGAAGCATAGAAGGATTAAGGGATGTAACAAATGAACCCCATAATTTATCTCAGCTTCTCTCTTGTAGTCTGGGCTTTGCAGGGTCTCCATGTGCTTGGGGATCTCTTGGCAGTGGAGCAAGATGGAGCAATGACTGAAGCTCTGTGTAGAGCTCCACATGGAGCAGGCTGGGGGTAAGGAGGCAGCGCCCTGAGACTGGACCCCAAACTGACAGTAGTAGCCAAAACTATGTAAAAGCACATTATAAAGCTGGGTATTCCTTTTCCATCATTACCTTTTCTGTATCACTAAGCTTTAAAAATCACAGCTTTATTTAAACTATGAAATAAGATTTGAAGGGAAAATCTAGTATCCATGTTTGGGTTAGGACTGTGTTGACATGAAGCCAACAATGATGGGATGGAATTAATCATTAAAAGGTGCCAAAAGAAATCTAACCTCCAGGGATGAGATTGGGTACCCTGAGGTTCAGCCACTCTTCTTGTGAGGAGAATGTCTCTTAAATATGGAAATATTTGAATCATGTTTTATTATGAGAAACAGCTGTGGGAACCTGTAGTCTCGCTTGTTGTATGGCCAGTGAAGCAGTAGAAATAGAATCCAGAAACATGTTGTGTTAGAGAAGCAAGAATGTCCTTATGAGGAAACAAGGCAGCCTCCGAGTGCTGGTGCTGAGTGCTGGCTCAGGGGCAGGAAGTCTAACAATTCTCCCCTACTCATAGCTGTGGATTGATGACTGAATTTAAAACAGTCTTCATAGGAAAGAAAGAGTCCAGTGGATATGGGGACTAGTTATATACCCTTGATTTGAAGGACTGTATTTGAACAAGCCAAGAGAACACTTGAATCAAACCAACCTAAAATGGTCTGAGTCCCATCCTTCTTGCTAAGAGTGGAACCAGTGACCAACTTTTGTGGTTTATCTTAGCTTATCAACAGCTGCCTTCCAAATCATGTTTGAGCAATGTGGACCTCTTCCAAGCTCAGTATTTTATTATCTTACCACTTTTTTGGCACTAATCTCTTGGATTTTGATCTGGCTATAAATCAATTTAGTTCATACCTGAGTCTTAGTAAAAACAATTTTTCCCACTTGGGTATTATGCAGAGACAAAAACTAAACAAATGTCGTCTGGAGGAAAAGAGGCAATATTTTCTTTATTCTTTAAAGCATCATCAATCCATACTCCGTCCGTCTTACAAGCCTATCATTTATTATCAATACATGAAGTTTTTGTTACTCAGTCCATGTATACACCATTAATAATTTCCCTAAATTCAAGAATGCAATGCTACTTCATGCTACTTTACAATAATTTTTCATGGTTTCAGTCCTAGAAAGCTACTTGGCTAATTATATCAGAGACAGCGAAGTTATATCTATATGAGAATATTAAATCATTTTCTTTTCCAACAGAACTAAATCCAACTTATTGAATTAGAGGAATTATTATATTGTGTTTGATCTGTTGCCATATTTTCTAATCTTAAGTATTTGAAGATTATTTTGATTTAATATTTAAGGAGAATATGGAAAAAAATTGAGCTTGATCTTAGTTGAGCCAACTTACATTAAGGCGATATCTGAGAGCAATGAGGTACCATTTCATAGATCCCTACTGACATTGGATTTTACATTTTTGAATTAATACTAAAGTGACTTCCCAAACGAAGCTTCCTCAGTATTAGGCTTGAACAGAGCAGTGAAAAGTTTGTTACTGCTGGTATTAGCTTAGATTTTTAAAAATAGTTACTAGTAATAAAGTTCAATAGTTTGGTAAGATACTTAGTTCATTAATTTCTACCTCTTTGTTCAAACCTAAATTTATATGTATGTTCTTGATAAACTAAAACCACTTAACTATTTACTTTGACTCTCAATAGCAGGTAAATTATTTTGAGATAAATTGCATGTGTACTTTATATAGGGTGACTATAAATAGCAATGTTACTATGCATTTCAAAAAGTTAGAAGAAAGTATTTTGAAAGTTTTTGCCATAAAATATGATAAATATTTAAGGAGATAAATATGTTTAACTAATTTAAATGAATGTGTATCAAAACATCACATTACCCCATATGTACATTTTTATTTTTTGTATTAATTAAACATAAATGTAAAAAACAAATGTAATTGGCCGGGCATGGTGGCACATGCTTGTAATCCCAGTACTTTGGGAGGCGGAGACCGGAGGATCCGGGTTCGCGGCCAGCCTCAGCTCGCTCTCTCTCTCTCTCTCTCTCTCTCTCTACTTAGTGAGGCCCTCCGCAACTTCATGAGACCCAGTTTCAAAATAAAGTATAAAAAAATAGGGCCGGGGGTGTAGCGTGGAGGTAGAACACCCCTGGGTTCAATCCCCGGTACCGCAAAAAAAAAAAAAAAATGTAATTGAAAAATAAAATAAATTGAAGAAAACCTTTTTACCTCTGTCTCTGCATTAAGGTTAGTGAAATCCTTCACTGTAACCTTTATTGCTACTCAATTATCTAAAATGATCTTTACCTTTTATTACCTATGCAATTATAATTGCTCTTATTTTCCAACATTTTAGACTAAACTTTCACAAAGTGGTAGTGAAAAAATAGTAAAGAATTCCAAACCAAACTGACACTTGCTTCAGGAACTTGAGAGTGAAGACAAGGAGCAACATGATTTGAAGGTTGATTCAGCATAGTTATTTATTCTTCCTTTATAAATAATACTAAGGCAAAGAACCACAGATTTAATTTTAAATGTAACCTTTGATGTGAGTGGTTTAAACAGTACACTTGAGCAATTATCAAGATCCAAATATGCAAAAGAAAGATGGAAACTGCATAAGAGACAAGGAGTAGAGAGGAGCAATTTTCTTCACCTTAACAGTCCCAGCTCTCAGGGCAACAAGGAGGGAAAAGGTAAGGTTGAAAGTAGCAGAGTCACTTTTTTGTGTGTGTGCAGTACCAGGGATTGAACCCAGGGGCATTCTACCTCCGAGCTACACCCCCAGCCCTATTTTTTATTCTTTATTTTGAAACAGGGTCTCACTAAGCTTCGGAGGGCCTCACTAAGTAGTTGAGGCTGGCCAGGAACCTGTGATCCTCCTGTCTCAGCCTCCCACATACTGGGATTACAAGCATGTGCCACCACGCCCGTCAGCACCACTTGTTTTTTTTACCAGATTGAGTCAGTGGTGAATTAATTGGTGTTGTGTTGTCTTTTTTTGCTACAACATACTTAGCAAGAATTGATGAAAATATCCATCCCCCCCCCCAACATACACACAAGAAGGGCAGCTAGGGCTTTTTGTTTTGAATTGTCAAATCCTTTACTTTCTATAACATGGACTCTGGCTAGCATTTGAAGGATCTGTAGGTGGCAGAGGCCATGATCCCACTCCCAAGCAAACTCACTAGGGGGGAAGGGAGGGAATTGGAACAGACACCACAACTGCTCAGCAAGTTCTGTGGGTAGCAGCAAATCTCCCTGGAACAGCAGTGCCTTCTGCATGGTGAAGACCAGCAGGGACAGCTGCTCTATTTAGACAAAGAAGAAATTGGAGTGACACAGGCTATCTAGGATGACCATGGTGGGTTGGGGAATAAACACTGGGGGAAGAGGGGAAAGAATCAGCAATGACCCTGCAGTCCTCACTAACCCTTCCAAATGGAAAATCAGAGGCAGATTTAATTTGATTTTGGAAAACAAAACAAAACAAAAGGTATTCCTTATGCCCAGTGTCTTGGAGCAATTCATGTGGTTGCACATTTAACACCTCATTAAGCTGAGTCAACTCTAATAACTAATTCAGAAACCAGACCTTAGTTCCATGTGCTCCCTAAAAGTTACCATGTTTTTTAGAAAAGTTTGTCAATAACTCCAAATACTTTAGGAATAGTTTCCAGATTCCAGAATTCCCACTAACACATATGTGTCTAAGTTATGTTGGACAGTCCAGAATAAGAAGAATCTGTTGCTACAGAGCTGAGAGACGAGGGCTGACATTTATGTTCTGTAACCACATTTGTCCTTGTGTTTAATCTGTGCACTATTGATTCACTGTTACAGGAACCCTTAGAGTTTGAAATAGTCAATTTTTAATTCTGAAAAGTTTGTAAAATTATTTTTAATAAAAAATGTGAATATTTTCAAACGATACAAATTATAGAGACTCACTGTAAAAATTATAACAAACTAAATAACGGGCTTAAAATAAGCACTGCTGTGTTTAAAATGGCAGATAAGGATCCAGGAGAAAAGAATTGACACAATGAAAGTGAAGTTCTATTTCACACTAGGAAGCTCCCCCCCACACACACACTCCACTAATGGTATTCATTTGTCTGAAGCTGTGTAACTATGCAATGCTGTGTGAATCATGAGATATGCACCCAGTTCACTTATTGCACCAATTTGGATGTGGACCTAATAAAATACGTGAATGGATAATCAATTTTACCTTGAAACACTTGTGAGCTTTAAGCACAGTGGCAAATGGGCAGGAAGAAAAAGTATACTTCACTGCACCAAAGGAAATCAGGGAATGGCTATTCCATGAAGGTTTATTGAAATATATGTGACTTTTTATTTATTTCTATCTCCCCTCAAAAAATATTATCATAAACAACTATTATTTAATATGTATTAGATATAGCATTATTCAATCATGCTAATTTAGAGGGAACTTTCTCTTGCTGGATATTAAAGCAAATATATTTATTTAATGTATGCAATTAACTTTTTTTTTCTTTTTTTTTTGGTGATACTAGGGATTGAACCCAGGGGCATTCTACCTCCAGGCTACACTGCCAGCCCTATTTTTTATTCTTTATTTTGAAACAGAGTCTTACTAAGTAGCTGAGGCTGGCCACGAACCTACAATAATCCTGTCTCAGCCTCCCAAGTACTGGGATTACAAGCATGAGCTACCATGCCTGGCTGCGATTAACTCTTTATAAATATCTTTATGTACATTTAAAAAGTAACTATGAAATAAACATCTTTTCATAAATATTCTTAGGTCATTGAACAAATAATCAGGAAAATGGAGAGCATTTATGAATAAAGACTATCTGATGAAAATGTTTATTTAAAGAATTGTTATCTAACTATAGTAAGAGTTATTTAATATGTCTTATCATTAGAATAAAATAACTTATTAAACAGTATTATTTTTATTATATATAACATTCATGTATATAAAATCCTGACCTAACGTCTGACTTTTAACAGTTATTTAGAAATTAACTCACTGTTCACACAGCAGTTGTGCACACCTGGTATGTTATGAAGTCAATTGTTCACTCTGTCCCCTTACCACGTGGTGCGTGAAATCCTGAGCAAGCAATTCAATTATGCTTCAGGGCTGCAGGTGAGAAGAAAGGTCCACTTGAGATGGTTTCCAAGGTTTGGCCCAGTGACAAAAAATAATCAAGGTCTGATATTCAACCTTTTCCTACTCAAACCCTATTTTGAATTAAAATTGCGTGTACAAAATGTAAAATTATGTTGCCTTTTAAACTTCAGGAAAAGTATCGTATTGCTGCCTACACAAACATAACATTGCTGGCTGGGTGGTGTTATGTTGGGATTCTAGATGTGAAGTGACAAGCAGAGAAACACGACTCCACTACATGTTGTTATTATGTCCTATAAAATGTGACATGCTGATTGAAAGAAAAACAATGATTTCCAATCATCATCCATATATCCATAAAAAATTATTACCCACCTTCTATTTTTCCTAAATAAGCTTGACAATATTGGGTAATATATACACAATTAAGGCTTATTTTAAATTTATATGAATTATAAATCACACACACACATGCATGTACATATATGGATTATCAGAGGAAAATAAAGCTAAGTTAAACAGTCGTAGGTAAACCATTTGAGTATATCTGAAGGCAAGTTGTGCAGAATTTTATTTTCTTGAGATGGAAATATTTTTAATTTCCTTAAAGCTTTCCCATCTTTGGAAATAGGTATGTTTCAGAACAATTAAGAAACAAGGATTTAATGCTAATTCTAGTAGTTGGGTTCTTAAAGAAAAAGCATAGCTCACCTGAGAAGAGAACTCTTGCTAGAGAGATTGGAAAATTGAACAAAGCTTCTCATGAGGATAGTATTATCTCTTGATGAATGTTCGTAGAGAAACCAAATAATCTTTTTGTTAGGAACCCCGGTCTAAGGAAGTAGGTATACCCAAGTATAATGCAAACATGTTTAATTATAAATTTCTCTACCTAAAACAGATGTTATAATCTGTTTCCTGATATAGTGGCATATAATTTAAAGACATGTTTCTTCTAACAATATCACATCCAATTTTACAACTCACAGATTTCCTCTAATTACTAGGGAATGAGATCTTTAAAAAATGACCAAAATATCTAGCAAATACTTAAATATTATATTAACATATAACTGCACGTGGGTGTCCCAATGCCACCTCAAACATCTTGAGTCCAAAAGTGAACCTCAATCTTTCATCTGATATCTATACTTTCTCCTGATATATTATTTTTACTATTAGAACACTCAGATTTTGACACATCATCAATATAATCCACCAACTCCCCTCCAACACCTCATAAACTATCAGTCTATTTATATGCACTTTTCTTCATCAGGAGCATTCAATTTCATATATTTTTCTCCATTTTCATTGTACCCAGTATAGCTTACTACAATTTGTGGCAAAATTAGATTCATGCTGCTGAAAATATTATTATGCAATTAACAGTATTCACCTGCAAAACTCGGGTCATACAGAAACTCATAGTGACAAAAATCTATGTGTTTATACCCCACTGAGCAGTGCCATTTGTTATATATACACATTTAATTTGGGGTGGTTAAGATTCTGGTAACAAAGTTCTGAATCCCATGTTTTTTTTAATAATCTTTTCCAGGTCATTGACATTATTAATATTTTTTTTGTGGTACTGGGGATTGAACCCAGCGGCATTCTACCTCCAAGCTACACCCCCAGCCCTATTTTTTTTATACTTTATTTTGAAACTGGGTCTCACGAATTTGCAGAGGGCCTCACTAAGTAGCTGAGGCTGGCCGCGAACTCAGATCCTCCGGTCTTCGCCTCCAAGTACTGGGATTACAAGTGTGTGTCATCACGCCCAGCTGACATTATTATTAATCATCATGTAAAGCTTGGCCATATCCTATCTTGGACATGTACCACAGTTTTGGAAACTATCTCTTCTTCCATGTGTCAAGCTTGTATTCTTGATAATGAATAATTTCATGACAAACAGGTTTCACAGAGATTTGTGTAAATCTCTGATGATCTCTTTATGATAACTTCTTAGAAATGGAATCATTATGAATATGATAGGATATATAGTTAGTACAATAGTATGTTTCTGAAAAATTGTCAGTGTTAAGTAGGGAGTTTGACTGTTAGTATTCTGAAAGATGAAAAATGGTAATGAGAATATCAATGTTCAGTTTTCTTAAGAATAAGGTAAAGAAAACAAATGCTGTGCAGTTCTTTAGATAGTTGTTTCTAACTAAGATCATCATTTTATTCTTCAAATAGAAGACACTGAAGACACTGGGATCTAGTGCCTGATGTTCCAGTAAATTATTTCTGAAGTAAATAAAATAGCAAATTGAAGGCTTTGTTTCTTGGAATTTCCATCAATGTAGGAAACTACTTCTTATGGGACATGGGCAAAAAAAAAGTAAGTCTGCAGTTATGTTTGGTTTTGCTAAGATCCAAAGAGAAAGACTAGAGTATGTCCTTAAGCATTGCTCTGTCAATATCAGTTTCATAACTAAGTTTTCTATAGGATTAAACAGCAGCAAACTCTAATTATAACAATAGGGAATGAAGACAGTCTGCACTATTGGTTAAAAGTTAAATGGAGATCAAGGTTAAACTCTCTTTGAAAAAAACATAGTACTTAGCCACAGAATGCACTTGATTGGATAATTACCCCATCCAGAACAAAGAGTCCAACCAAATCAATATATATATATATATATATATATATATATAATACAAATTCTAGAAAATCTGTTGCAGATCCAGAGCAACATAACAGATTAAAGAAAACCACCTCTGAATTTGTATATCATTAGAAAATCCATAATAACTATAGTCTAATTTTTTTAAGTTATGTTAACCACAGCCACAGAAAAATCTCAGTTTAGCACCCATAGTATTTTCCATTTAATGGATAATGGCTTTTTTTAACCCTATATGATTTTTCTCTTAGGAAGCTGAATGCTCGAATCAGTTGAATAATTTACCATTAAATACAATTTTAGATTAAGAATAATCGGCCCAAGTTCAATTAAGCAAAAGCAATTGAATGAAGCTCCATCCTCCCAGCCCCCCCCCAACACATCCTGGCAGAAATTCTGCGGCTCTTTGATGGTTTAGACTTGACTCAAGTTAGAAAGGATTTGAACATTTTTCTTGTGTCCCTGGGCCTGATTAGAAAAAAAAAAAAGCCACCTTGCCAGCATAAACAAGAACTTCTTCCTTTTTTGCTATTAAAGCTAGAAAAAAAATTTCTCCATTTCATCAAGACCTACAGGAAACCAGGCTGTTAAACTGAGGGAAGGAGCCTGTCACTCAGGTCTGCCACTATGTTCCCCCTTCCCTTACTAGTCTAGCCCCAGAAGCTTAGCAGCTGTTTTATTTTATTTTATTTTTATAGCACAAAACTTGAACTGGAAAACAAAAACCTAGAAAATCCAAAAGTACTCCTGTGATGGTGTTATGTGGCCATTCCTATTCATCTTAGTTCTAATGCTGGTATTTTTTTTTTTTTTTGCGGTCCCTGGGATTGAACCCAGGGGCATTCTACCTCCGTGCTACACCCCTGGCCCTATTTTTTATACTTTATTTTGAAAGCAGGTCTCACAAAGTTGCGGAGGCCTCACTAAGTAGAGAGAGAGAGACAGAAAGAGAGAGAGAGAGAGAGAGAGAGAGAGAGACAGCTGAGGCTGGCCGCGAACCCGGATAAAGTACTGGGATTACAAGCGTGCGCCACCATGCCTGGCTCTAATGCTGGTATTTAAACCAAAGTTCTTTTATAACCATAAAGAGACAGAACTAAGATAAAGTTTATGACCAATTGTTGAAGTTCTCAGAAAGTTTACCAAACCTCTAAATATTTTACAATGTCCTTAAGGCTTTCTTCAGGAGAAGATGTAGGAATTGTCAGATAAGAAGATAATAGGGGAGCCGGGCGTGGTGGTGCAGGCTTGTAATCCCAGTACTTTGGGAGGCAGAGACCGGAGGATCCGGGTTCGCGGCCAGCCTCAGCTCTCTCTCTCTCTCCCTGTCTCTCTCTCTCTCTCTCTACCTAGTGAGGCCCTCCGCAACTTCGTGAGACCCGGTTTCAAAATAAAGTATAAAAAAATAGGGCCGGGGGTGTAGCGCGGAGGTAGAACGCCCCTGTG